>LR812519.1:63933280-64235780 GCA_903798195.1 Danio kyathit | reverse complement strand
ATAAAATATTATTAATTATTGTAAATTATAAATGTGTATATAAGAATATGGGGAAATTATTTGGCATTTTTGGAGAATGAATAAGGTCACTGTGGTGAGACGCACCTTAAAAGTGTAATTATCTTATTCGATTTATTTATGTATTATCATTATTATTATTGTATTTATGTAATTGTTTATTTATTTATTTTTACTATTATTATGTTTTGTATGCGTGTGTGTTTGTTTTTTTTGTTTTTTTTTCTTCTTATATTATTTATCTGTATTTACTGGATTTATGATAGCAACATCTAATTACAGCCCCTGCCGCTCTTGGGGAGGGGAGGGAAAAGGGGATGTTAAAAGGAGGTAAACATTTGTAAACTGATTGTACTGTTAAATTATTGAAGAAAATACAAAAAAAATTATCATAAAAAATAAATTATGTGTATATAAACTTTTTTTTAACCATTTTACTTTTTCCCCCCCCAAGTGTATATAATCTATAGGTTAATACTGTAGGAAAATATCAGCATTCGGTACGTACTTTCAGCATTACCTTTGCTTGAAATGAGCCGATCTAATCCTGTTTATATGAAATAAGCCTGCTCCCGAGCAGGTTTGAGCTACCAGAACTGTTGCTATGACAACAACTCTCGAATGAGTTTTGAAGGACGAAACGATCTTAAATCATGTCAAATAGACAATAACCAAATCCAGCTAATATAGTAATCCACGTATGAAGAACAGACACCAGCTCACCATTTCTGTTTGTTGTCAAAACTGACAGTTGGAGGGGTGTGGTTAAGTATGTTAGCCACGCCCAATACCTCAGACAGACGTCATCTGAGAATTTAACTGAAATTCTTAATGACATGCACAGATGAATTGTTCAGCACAAAACTAGCAATGTGAGCTAACAAAATCAATAAGGTTATGATTTCATGTGTATGTTAAGGTAAATAGATAAACCATGCTAAATCGCAATAGATACTCAGTTAATGCACTGAAAAAATGTATTTGTTTTGATGAACTTCAATGCTCATTTGCTTTCGCTTTTGAGTGGCGGTCCTTCTGTTGACGTCAACCTGAGCGCTTCAGTAGCAGCCGTATATTAATACACTCTAATATGTAATATACTGCGGGGAAAATAAGTATTGAACACCATTTTTCGTGGAAAACATTTCTAAATGTGCCCTTGATTTGAAATTTTTACCAGATGTTGGTAACAACAACCAAAGGAATCCATATATGCAAAGAAAACAAATCTAATTAGTTTACAAATTAAGCGTAATAAAATGAAATGACGCAGGGAGAAGTATTGAACACCTGAAGAAAGGGAGGTGTAAAAAGGCAGTGAAAGCCCAGACAGCAGCTGAAATCTCTCAGTAGTTCTTCAGCCACCATCGTCAGTGTAAATGAATATTAGCTGCTTCAGTCCTACATCTACATTAGCAGGAGGATGAAAATGAAACCAGGGTGGACATTTAAGCAAGACAATGATCCAAAACACAGCCAAGAAATCTCTCAAATGTTTTCAGAGAGAGAAAATCAAGCTGTGGAATGGCCCAGCTAATCACCTGATCCGAATCCAATAAAAAATACAAAATAAAGGTTAGATTTGATAGACAAAACCCACAGAACCATCAAGATTTTTACACTCTGTTGAAGTCTGTGAAAAACTCACACCTGAGCAATGCATGTGACTTCATTCTTCATATGAGAGGCGTCTTTAAGCTGCCGTCACCAAAAATGATTTTATATAAAGTATTAAACACATTTTTATTCTATTGCTATTACATATAACTCATTTTTCAGATTTTTTTGTTTGTTTGTTTTTTATTTTTATGTTTGTATTGTTTGGGTTTTTACCTAAATCTGGTTCACCTTTGTCAACAGCTCCTTTAGAAACATTATCCCCAGGAAAAATACATGACGTGTTCAATACTTATTTTCCCAGCTGTATAGATTATAGAATAAAAAACTTTGCTGTGAGTATATCTGACATCAAGGTTTTAGGTCAGAAGAATAATTTTCAACTTATTGTTGTTATTTTTTTTTCAGAGCAAAATACAATCTGAATGCCCTTTCACACGATGCGGCAATTGGTCTGGTGCAGTTTGCTCTGGATTCTGGTGTGCAGCTCAAAGAGGTGATTAAAACAAAGCAAACCTGCATGATAAAGGGCAGAAATGGTGATCGGCCCTTAATGACGAGTCTCTGTTTTTTCACCTCAGGTGTTTGTGGACACTGTGGGTCCGGCGGAGAAGTATCAGGACAAGCTGTCACAGCGGTTCCCCGGGGTGGAGGTCACAGTCCGTCCCAAAGCTGATTCCCTATTCCCTATCGTCAGCGCTGCCAGCATCTGTGCCAAGGTAATCTGTCCTTCAGAGGTGGAGGAGAAAACGGGAATGTTAGTTATTAAAGGTCCCGTAAATTGCTTTGAAATGTGAATTTTTTTATTCAAAATTTGCTGTAATCTCATCTGAAAAATAAAATTTGACATTTTGCATAGAGTGGGAACCATAGGTGTTTTTCTTTATAATGAAATAGTCTGTATTTAGTGCATTATGTTTAATAAAAAAGACAAATTATTTGGGTTTCTATGTCAGATATTCAGAAGTATAGATATTTTAGTATGATTTAAAAACTGCACTGGTATCAGATAAGTATCTGTATCGACCGTGAATGTTTGGTATTAGATCAGGTGTGTTTTTAAAAAAAAAAAAAAAGTATGAAAATGAAAGCAAATAAATGTTGTGCAATATATAATTGATTGTATATATGAAGAGTTCAGATGCAAAAAAACAAGTGGCGTCTGAAATTTTCTTCTATTTTATTAAATGAGTTTATTTTCAGTTATTTCACTTTTAGAGCAATAAAAAAAAAGAATCTATGCTTTCTCATAAAAGTGAATATGCACACAGGAGATTGAGAAAACAAACTTTTCATATAGATAGATAGATAGATAGATAGATAGATAGATAGATAGACAGACAGACAGACAGACAGACAGACAGACAGACAGACAGACAGACAGACAGACACACACACACACACACACACACACACACACACACACACACCCACAGTTGAAGTCAGAATTATTAGCCCCCTGTTTATTTTTTCCCCCAATTTCTGTTTAACAGAGAGATTTTTTTTCAACACATTTCTAAACATAATAGTTTTGATGACAGTAAATAATATTTGACTAGATATTTTTCAAGACACTTCAATACAGCTTTAAAGTGACATTTAAAGGCTTAACTAAGTTAACTAGGTAAACTAGGCAGGTTAGGGTAATTAGGCAAGTTATTGTATAATGATGGTTTGTTCTGTACTATCGAAAAAATTTGCTTAAAAGGGCTAATAATATTGACATTAAATGGGTTTAAAAAAAATTTAAAAACTGCTTTTATTCTAGCTGTAATAAAACAAATAAGACTTTTGCCAAAAGAAAAAAATATTATCCTTTTAAACATAATTTGGGAAGCATTTAAAAAAAGAAGAAAAAAAAAATCAAAGTGGGGCTAATAATTCTGACTTCAACTGTGCATACAATATATTTGATTGTACAATATACAGTTAAGAATTTGCTTGTGTAAATTCAATCCAGTACACTGCACTTCTGTGTTTTTACAGTTCCTTGTAATCTGCTTTCTTTCTAGGTGGCCAGAGACCATGCTGTCAAATCCTGGAAGTTTGCTGAAGATTTGGGTGATGTGGACACAGATTATGGCTCTGGGTATCCTAATGGTCTGTAGATGCTATATCATTTCTTCCATTTGCAAAACAAATATACATTTTTCAATTAGTGGTAAATCCATAATCATTTTTTGCTTAAAAACAAACTGCTGATGTTTGAACGCTGAGACACTGAGAATACCTTTCTGCTACTAACACCGTCATATAATGATTTAATATTTTAAGGTTACATTTAATCATCCAGTTAGAGCAGATACATTCTGAAATACAACTTTCTATTTGAATATATTTTACATTTTTATCCAGAATTTTCAGTATTCAAATATGACGATTTTCTTATTGAGAAAAACATATACATTTGCAATGCCATTTTTAATAATGTTATCAGACAAAAAAAATCATACAGAGAGATGCTAAAATAAATGTTTTTAAATGTGAATCCTTAAAAAAAGGTAGATTTTTTTTTTTTAAATCAAAAGCAAGTCTTAAAGTACTGTATTATTATATACAGTTGCAATCAGAATTATTGAACCCCCTTAGAATTTTTTTTTCTTTTTTAAATATTTCCCAAATGATGTTTAACTAAACAAGGAAATTTTCACAGTATGTCTGATAATATTTTTTCTTCTGGAGAAAGTCTTATTTGTTTTATTTCGGCTAGAATAAAAGCAGTTTTTAATTTTTTAAAACCCATTTTAAGGTCAAAATTATTAGCCCCTTTAAGCTATATATTTTTTCAATAGTCTACAGAACAAACCATCATTATACAATAACTTGCCTAATTACCCTAACCTGCCTAGTTAACCTAATTAACCTAGTTAAGCCTTTAAATGTCACTTTAAGCTGTATAGAAGTGTCTTGAAAAATATCTAGTCAAATATTATTTACTGTCATCATGGCAAAGATAAAATAAATCAGTTATTAGAGATGAGTTATTAAAACTATTATCTTTAGAAATGTGTTGAAAATTTTTTTCTCTCCGTTAAACAGAAATTGGGGAAAAAAATAAACAGGGGGGCTAATAATTCTGGGGGTTGAATAATTCTGATTGCAACTGTATGTTATATTATTATATAGGTTTTATTTATTGTCGTTGATATCTTTTTATTGTTAGAAACCTATTTATAATAGAAAAGTGTTATTTATGAAATGTTTAAATCTGTTTTTTTCCATGAAATAGCTAGGGAAACTGATACAGCAATAAATTGAAAACTATCTCTTTCTCTTTGAATTAAACCTTTATTATCAATAGTGTTGTAATACACTTACCGGCCACTTTATTAGGTTCACCACCTTACTAGTACCGGGTTGGACCCCCTTTTGCCTTCAGAACTGACCTAATCCTTACAAGGTACAAATCCAAACAAGGTACTGGAAATATTTCTCAGAGATTTTGGTCCATATTGACATGATAGCATCACGCAGTTGCTGCAAATCCATGATGTGAATCTTCCGTTCCACCACATCCCAAAAGTGCTCTATTGGATTGAGTCTGGTAACTGTGGAGGCCATTTGAGTACAGTGAACTCATTGTCATGTTCAAGAAACCAGTCTGAGATGATTCTCGCTTTATGACATGGTGTGTTATCCTGCTGTAAGTAGCCATCAGAAGATGGGTACACTGTGGTCATAAATGCATGGACATGGTCAGCAACAATACTCAGGTAGGCTGTGACGTTGACATGATGCTCAATTGGTACTAATGGGCCCAACGTGTGTCAAGAAAATATCCCCCACACCATTACACCACCACCACCAGCCTGAACCGTTTATACAAGGCAGGATGGATCCATGCTTTCATGGTGTTGACGCCAAATTCTGACCTTACTGTCCGAATGTGGCAGCAGAAATCGAGACTAATCAGGGGTGCGTTTCCCAAAACCATCGTTAGCCAACTAAGGTCGCAAGTTTCGTCGTTACAAACATAGTTCTTTGATTTGCTGTTTCCCAAATCCATCGCTCCAACGAACATTCGCAAACTGCGTCGCAAACTTGAGCTCTTGAAACGACACCTCTGGAGCTGTAGTTAAAAGCATAGTTACTGGTTGTGTTCTATTCCCACTTATCCCCCCTATGCCCTATTCATTTAGAACATTCTAACATTCAAAGCTGGAATTATTAAAAATAAAAAAGCATTAAGTTAATCTCTCTTAGGTGTAATTTGCTTTCAAAGTATTTTTACAGTTCAGTTTTAGCGATCTTCATGTTTACAATTGTGCTCCCTTCGCAGTGCACTTTGAAAACATTCATATCATTTTGAACACAGCCTCATGGCGAAAGCTATAGGTATATTTAAAAGCGCAAATTATGTTACAGTACGTCTCCAAAGCTTGTGAAAATAAAAAACATAGCATACGTTAATTCTTTTATTTTATAGTGGGTTATTTGTTAAGTTTCTCTGCTGTATATGACATGGGCCTGTTGGTTAGAACTCTCTGCTGTGGTTTGCATGTGAAATTGTATTTTTTTTTTAATAAATAAACAATATCC
Organism: Danio kyathit; assembly: GCA_903798195.1. NCBI lineage: Eukaryota > Metazoa > Chordata > Actinopteri > Cypriniformes > Danionidae > Danio > Danio kyathit. Next base: position 64,229,606 of record LR812519.1, on the reverse strand, counting down.
TAAATAATAATAATGATAATAATAATCATCATCATCATCATTAATATTATTAATATTATTCAAGTCAATATATTTATAATAAATCGCCTTATTATTTATTTATTTATATGATTTATATATGATATTAGAACAGTGTTAGCTTTTGTAAGTGATTTTATGTTTTAGAATAGAATATGTAATGTTCAACTTTTCAATAATATTAGTAAAGCGAACATTGGCCCTATATGTGCCATTTACAAATATTTTAATTAATATGGAAAGCGAGTGCATGTTTTTACCAAAACTAATATTGGATTTTATTTTAAATGCGTGTTTGTGTAAAACAATATAATTTGCACAAAGAAATGATGGGGTTCTTCTCTGAAGAAGTTACTCCACCCCGTTTAGAGCATCAAAATGGGCGTTTTGAGTCATAACTAACATAGTTCAAGCGATGGATCTGCGACAGAGAAACTAGGGGTTTTGGGAAACACTCGTCACTACATAGTTCTTTTGCCAAACGATGCATCGCACTATGATAGTTCAGCCGCGAGTTACGTCGTTGTTTGGGAAACGCACCCCAGACCAGGCAACGCTTTTCCAACCATCTATTATCCAGTTTTGGGGATTCCGTGCGAATTTTGATGCTCGGTTTGAACTGCAGCAGATCGTCTTGACCATGTCTACATGCCTAAATGCATTGAGTTGCTGCCATGTGATTGGCTGATTAGAAATGTGCATTAACGAGCAGTTGGACAGGTGTACCTAATAAAGTGTCCGGTGAGTTTAGTTGTGCTGCAAATAAATAAATGAATGAAAGAGCAAACAAATTAACAAATGAATGAGTAAATAAACGAATGAAGAAGGTTTTGTTTTTTTTTTTTTGTTTTTTTTTTCAGACCCCAAAACCAAGAGCTGGCTGCTGAAGTATCTGGACACAGTGTTTGGTTATCCTCAGTTTGTGCGCTTCAGCTGGAGCACCGCACAGACGCTGCTGGACAGTAAAGCTGTTACTGTTCACTGGTGAGTCTGGCAGCAGAGGGCGCTGCAGTCACACACACACAGAGGTTTTTAGCCCACATAGTATGTAATATAATGCTATACATACAATAATATTACATTTAATTCTCTTCCAACATTATAGTAATTGTGGATTTCTGTTTTGGTAATATTAAATGTGTTTGTCTGTGTGTAGGGATGATGATGAAGAGGATGGAGAAAAGGCTGCTGCTCGCCAGAACAACACCTCTATGTTGTCCTATTTTAGTCGCAATAAACCGTCTGAGCTCACACACAAACGAGACACACACCGCTTCTTCACTGAGCGCAAACTGCAGAGCATAAACACACTCTGAACACAAATACACTCCATCAGGGGGAGAAATACACAAGTCGGACTCATCCAACACTGCAGACGATGAACTGTGCATGACATTGTATTTTATTTCAATATTTTTTGGTGACATTTAATAATTTTCTGCATGTAAAATAAATAAAGGTGGATTGTTTTCATGCGAGTTATCTTTTTGAATGTCTCACCTTTTTTTTTTTTCATAGGAAGTACAGAATTTCATAGTATTTTATTCAGAATATTGGTCATTTATTATTTTATTTAATACTGTATGTTCTTGTATTGTATTGTACTTCTGTCTGACTGAAAGCTGCAGTGCAACCGTCTATAACATTCATCTTAATGCATTTGTACATACAATATTAGACATATAAGCTTATTAGTACTTTCAAAAATGACAAAAATATGAAATTATAGTTGTATAAATGTCATATAATTGTATAAACTTCTGCAGTTCACTTGCATCATGTTGACAGATGAGACAAATGAAAAAACTATTATGACAGTTTGATTAGAAAATACATTTGAGGCTAAAGTTAAACGAATCCCATTTATTTGTTTGACACATTGACATTACAGTACGGAAGAGTTTTTTTTTGCCTTTGTGAGATTTTCAGATATAATTCAGAAGTTTGTTTTTTGTAAATTTGGTTACCAACTGTTCATACATCATCAATAAAACTGATTAATCAATTAAAATTCTTGCAAATCTGAAGTAAAACCTACACAAACCGCTCTGAAGCAGCTGTTATTACTGTTGCAAGCTAATTTTCAGAGGAAGTTAGTTGCTAAAGGTGACTTTTTTTATTATAAGCATTGAAATATTAGGCTACATAAAGTATTAATGCAAATTCAGACAAAAAATATATTCAAGATCATTACAATAAATGAAAAAAAAAACATCCAGAAATAATAATTAAAAAATAAATTATAACACAGTAATGAACACAAAGGGACACAGTCAACAATTACAGTGGTGGATCGGTACCAGAAAAAAATCCTCCATGAAATCTAACATCAGGTCGTTCTTTTTGTTATTAATTTGCATTAGAGACTTTTTTAAAGTTTTCATTTCTAATAAAAATTTATTGCATTTTGGTATACACTTCACAAACTTCTGTTTATGAATAAAATATGTATGAATAAAGGTGGAATTTTTTATTTTATTCATTTTTTTTATTGAATTTGCTGAACATTTCCAATCAAATGCATATCAAATCTTCATTCATTCATTTTCTTTTCGGCTTAGTCCCTTTATTAATCTGGGGTCGCCACAGTGGAATGAACCGCCAACTTATCCAGCATTTGATTTACGCAGCGGATGCCCTTCCAGCCGCAACCCATCTTTGGGAAACATTCATACACACTCATTCACACTCATACACTACGGACAATTTAGCCTACCCAATTCACTGGTACCGCATGACTTTAGACTGTGGGGGAAACCCACGCGAACACAGGGAGAACATGCAAACTCCACACAGAAATGCCAACTGACCCAGCTGAGGCTCAAACCAGCGACCCTCTTGCTGTGAGGCGACAGCACTACCTACTGCGCCACTGCATCACCCTCTTACAATAGGATATTCACGTTGTAGCATAAAATATGCAAATAAAATAACAAATAGAAAGAAACAAAAGGACAAGAGCTGGTATACAGCATGACAATTACCATAGGAGTTTAGTTTTTGGATTATATCTACAGTTCTGGTTGATTTGTGACTTGCAAGACCTTTAAGAGTTTCTTTAAGAGTAAATTAGCCCTGAAATGGGAGATATTGGGTGGCGCAGTGGGTAGCACGATCGCCTCACAGTAAGAAGGTCGCTAATTCATGCCTCGGCTGGGATGGGCATTTCTGTGTGGAGTTTGCATGTTTCCAAAGACGTGCGCTATAGGTGAATTGGATAAGCTAAATTGTCCGTAGTGTATGTGTGTGAATGAGTGTGTATGGATGTTTCCCAGTGATGGGTTGCAGCTGGAAGGGCATCCGCTGCGTAAAACGTGCTGGATAATTTGGCGGTTCATTCCACTGTGGCGACCCCTGCCCTGAATAATAAAGGGACTAAGCCGAAAAGAAAATGAATGAATGAGAGATTTTAGGCTTCCTCTATGTCCATTTACACTTGTGTATATGAAACTTGCCTAATAATATCAAAAGTTTCAACATAAACAGGAGATTTTGTGTCTTAATTCTATAACCACTAAATAGACATTCAACATCAATCCAGAAATATTAAACATACATACAATCACAAAACAAATGCATAACAAAATGCTAAAAATTGAATAATTTGTTGCTAACTGATGCTATGACGTCTTTGTGTTATAGCGTCATTGCATAATCACAACTCAAAGCGTCTTTATGTAATATAATAATGAGAATTATGTAATATAATAATGATCTCAGCAAAAACATTTGTAATATCCCTACTGAGAAAAACAAGAGGTTTGGCTGCTTTTAGCTGGTCGACCAATCTGGTTTTAGAGGGGTTTTGGTCATTTCCAGCCCGGTCTTAACTGGTCAGGCTGGGAGATGACCAGTTAAAACTCACTTGACTGCCTAGCCAGGCTGGGAACCCTGCTGACAAAAACAGCATATGCTGGTAAGGTATGTTTTGATGCTGGTATGCTGGTTTTAGTGCTGGTATTGCTGGTTTCAATGCTGGTTTTGCTGGTCTCGATGCTGGTTTTGCTGGACTTGATGCTGGTCTTGCTGGTTTCAGTGCTGGTCTCAATGCTGGTCTTGCTGGCCTGAGTGCTGGTCCTGACCAGCATTGAGACCAGCAGGACAAGCATTGAGACCAGCAAGACCAGCATTAAAACCAGTAAGACCAGTATCAAGACCAGCAAAACCAGCATTGAGACCAGCATTGAAACCAGCAATACCAGCATCAAAACATACCTTACCAGCATATGCTGGTTTTTTCAGCAGGGAGCCCAGCCAAAACCAGCTATGTCCAGCTTAAACCAGATTGGTCAAGCTGGTTTTAACTGGTTTTAGCTGGTCATTTTCCAGCCTGACCAGCTAAAACTAAGCTGGAAATGGCCAAAAACCCTCTAAAACCAGGCTGCCGACGAGCTAAAACCAGTCAACCAGCCTAGGCTGGATTAAGCTGTTTTTTTTTCAGCAGGGATATTGAATATAGCACTGGTAGTTAAATTATTCATTTAGTCCCTTAATTTATTCATCAGGGGTCACCACAGCGGAATGAACTGGCAACTTATCCAGCCTATGTTTTTATGTTTACTGCAATCCAGTACTGGGATATGTATTGGTAGTTAATGCTACCTAAAGGGACAACAGTTATACACGCTAACCACAAGGTAACTTCAGCAAATGAACAATCAAACGGCCATTCACACATATTGATAAACTTGCTGTCAGGTGCTTTTTGAATACAAAATGTTGCTAGGGTAGTATGAAAAGTTGCTAAACCTAGCAACAAAAAATCCTGGCAACACTATTAGTATCACTCCGCGACAACAGGAGGCGCAACAAGCGAAAACCGATTCACAACAATAAAGGAAACGAAGAAGAAGCGTAGCGCCAGTTTCCGCTTAAATCCAGTAGTGTGGTGAGTCCGTTCATTCCCTTTTATTGTGATTTTAATGTTTATTAATAAGTTGTTTTACGTGTACAATTATGTAAAGCTGAACTCAGAGTCATTTCAAGCATCTCGCAAACCTTTAATGGGAGGCACTGCGAGTGTTTTGTGTTTGTAGTTCCACGTTGTTTATTATACTCGATCTCTTATGTGTTTATTGCAGAGACATTTTACCTCATTTCAATAATCATGGACATCCGGCCGAATCACACCATCTACATCAACAATGTTAATGATAAGATCAAGAAAGAAGGTAAAGTATTTTGTTTGTACTGTAACTTGTGCCTATGAGTCTAAAAGCTTTGACATATATTTATTTTTGTTTCTCTTTGCTCATTGAAGTATGTTTGAGTTTATTAGTAAAGAGCTTTTCACAGTAATAATTGCTCCACATCAGTTTTAAAGTTAAGATTGGGGTAAAGTTGCTTTTATATTATCTCCTTCATCATATAAATCCAGAAAAAATAATGTTTGCAATTTCTAAATGAGGAAATATCTTAACAGTCAGTGAACTATCAAAATACATTAATAACGGTCAATTAAATGTTGCTGATGTTGTTTTAATTGTTTCTACAGAGCTGAAGAGGTCACTGTATGCCTTATTCTCGCAGTTCGGCCAGATTATGGACATCGTGGCTCTGAAGACCATGAGGATGAGGGGTCAGGCGTTTGTGATCTTCAAGGAGCTTTCAGCAGCCACCAATGCTCTCAGACAGCTTCAGGGATTCCCTTTCTACAATAAACCCATGGTCAGTGCCACAGCTCCTATTTTCCTCAAGGAACTAGATCTGACACAATTATCACTTAAGAAAATGAAGCAGTTTGGGGCTATTGATTGACTTTAAAGGGATAGTTCACCCAAAAATGGAAATTGATTTAAATTATTTACTCACCCTTTAATTGTTTCGAACCTATGAGTTTCTTCGGTTGAACACAAAAGAAGATATTTTGAAGACAGCTGGAAACCTATAACCATTGACTTCCATAGTAGCGAAAACAAATACTAAGCCTAATGCTAATGGTTAGAGCTTTCTTCAAAATATCTTCTTTTGTGTTTAACAGAAGAAAGAAACTCATAAAAATTTGGCACTTGGGGGTGAGAGTAAATAATGAGTAAATTTTTGGGTGAACTATTCTATTGACTTTGTGTTATTACATTTTTTAAATTAGAAGTTCATCCACAGTGTCATTCTGTCATTTAGCCATTCTGATTTAGTCATTCTATATGCCATATTTTAGATATATATTATACATGTGTATATATATCTTCTTCTGATAATCATTACAGATGATGTGTGAAGAAACAAAAGCTGTTTTTTAAGAAAAGCGATTTGTGAAAAATGTATTATACGAGCACGAACGCAAGTCATACAAAGTCTACGTTTATTATGATTTATTGTACTTTTTATAGATTGTTTGTGCATGATGTTATTGTTGTGACGTGAAATTCAGATCGAGCGCAGGATTTACAAGTTTTTGTTTTTCACAAATGTATCCAAACTTATTTTAAATGTGATTAATAATTTTACAGCATTAATACATGTATAATTAGTAAATGTAATAATGTTTATATACTACATTTTAAAAAACGGATACCTCGAACAACATCACACTCGCGCAAAATCCAAGCAAACAATAACTTACTAAGCAATTACAATGTGCTGCAATGACTTTTCCATCTTGTTTGTTATAGTATTTCCTATATATATATATATATATATATATTTTTTTTTTTTTATAATGCATTTATTAATCTTTCAGGCAATACAGATACAACAACAAACAAGTGAACAGAACGGGAGAGAAAAAAAATGTGATCATAATAATAGTCAAAAAAAAACTAAAAAAAGGATCAATAAAACTAGAGATATTGCATATTCATGCACCACAAAACCTTCACAAGATCTGACCTCATTAAATCAACCCTCTGATGAATATGGAGGTTATGTCTAAACCCATATGTACCAAAAATTTATCCCCACCTCTCATGAAATAAAACAAAACATCTGTTCCTTGTAAAGCATAAGTTAAGTAGTCCAGTTGTACATATTCAAGTATTACCCTGTACCATAAAGACTTTGTAGGAATTTTGTCCGTTATCCAGTTTAGGAGAATACATTTTCTTGCACACAATGTCAGGAACTTGCAAAGTGTTTTTTTTATGTTTGTTCATAATAATCTCGTCGTATATCCCAAGCAGCGTATGCTTTGGGTCACAACTAATATTAATAGATAAAATACCATTAATTTCTTGTTTAATCATGGCACAGAACTTTTGAATTTCCCAGCAAAGCCAGAAACAATGAATAAGGTATCCTTCCTTTGTTTTACATTTCCACTCCTCTTTAAACTTGTGCCTTCGTGAGGGAGAGATGTGAGCTCGATGTAGAATTTTCAGTTGCATTGCTTTTACTCTGTTACATACACTTAGGGACATTGCGTTTTTCCAAGCTTCCTCCCATCGATCATCTGTGATTTTGTATATCAAGGGTCTTTTTCCCCACATTTCTTGAAAGCATCTGAATTTCAGACAAATTGATTCTACCCATGGAAAGTACTTAAAAACAAACATAGGTCCTTGAAAGTGCTTTAATTCAAATCTGAAATGAAATTGTTTATGTTGTTATTTCAACAATTCTACTGCTGTCAAAAACAATGTCAAAAGATTCTTAATTTTTAAAATCTTACATTTAAATCCTGAACAAGAACTATGACATAATACACATTTTATCAATATATCAGAAACCGCATTTGAATATTACTAGTATTGAATTTAACACATTTTTATTAAAGTTCTCTGAACATGACTGATAAAATTTTAGTTTAATTTCAGATTTGTTTTGAAAATGACACACTCAAAACATCATTACTTACTTTTTATTTTGTCTATTTACCCTAACTTGCCTAATTAACCTAGTTAAGCCTTTAAATGTCACTTTAAGCTGATTACTAGTATCTTAAATAACTAGTAAAATATTATGTACTGTCATCATGGCAAAGATAAAAGAAATTAGTTATTAGAAATGAGTTATTAAAACTATCATGTTTACTCCTCACAAAATTTCACTTCAGTAACAAAGTCGAAACAACAATAGGAAAATGAACTTGAGTTGATTCTCTCGAAGGAAATTTGGCAGGACATTATAAATAAGATTCACTCACTTCAATCTGTTTGTGATATACAATTATTCAGTTTAAAGTGGTCCATCGCCTACATTGGACAAAAGCAAAATTAGCTAAACATTCACCAACTATAAATCCCTTATGTAATAGATGTGAAGTAGAGATAGCTAATCACACACACACATGTTTTGGTCATGTTCTAAAATGACCAAGTTCTGGAAATTATTATTAATTTTTTTTTTAAAATGTTTTGCATGTCAATTGACCCTTGCCCTATTGTAGGAATATTTGGTTTAATTACAGATCCCGGTTTATACAATAAAACCAAAAGCATGATTTCTTTTTCAAAATCATTATTCATTTTTCATTAATTGCTAGATGTCTTATACTGCTTAAATGGAAGGAAAATTTCCTCCAACTTTTACTCATTGGATTAGGGATCTTATGTACCATCTTACAATGGAGAAGATTCGGTACTCCACCAAAGGTTGCAGTCAAAAATTTTTATTCTATTTGGCAGCCAGCGTTGACATATATAGAGCAAATAGATCCAAACTTAATATTTTCAGTTTGACCGTTGTTTATTTGCTTCTCATCCCGTTTGGATTATGGGAGTATAATTTATGATTCTGCCAGGAACTCGTATAAACAGATCCTTAAAACAGTACACCATTAAGGACTACGGCTTGCTTTAGGAGCATTCAGAACATCACCCGTACAGAATTTGTACATTGAAGCCAATGAACCTTCACTCCAAAACAGACGATTGAAACTTTCATTACAGTATGCTGTTAAATTAAAAGCAAATAAGAACAACCCAGCTTATTCTGCAGTTTTTAACCCAGTTTGTGCAGTTGTATGAGAGTAAGCCAAAAACCATCAGACCATTTGGTTTGCGCATTAATCCACATTTACAAAACCTAAACCTGGACATTTTAAATCAAACACACTTCAGCTCTCTTATGTTTAGAAATGTGTTGATAACTATTTTATTGAACAGAAATTGGGGGAAAAAATATACAGGAGAGCTAGTAATTCTGACAACCAGATGTGATATTTTGATCCCTTTAGAAATGCGGTTTAAAGCACAACAGTACGGACTTTCCTCAATCTCAGATTGTTTTACTTCCTGCCCTCAGTCTGAATTTCACGCATGAACAATCCAGTAATCCCAAAAAAAAAAACCTATTGAAAGAGAGTGATGCCATAGTTAATTTTCATATGCGAATGAACTGTTCCTCTCCTGTCAAGTTTATCAGACATTTACATGCTGTTTTATAAATATTAGAGGTGCTTTACACGTTTATTCGCTTCATGTTCCTGCAGCGGATACAGTATGCAAAAACAGACTCCGACTTGGTCTCTAAGATGAGAGGCACGTATGGAGATAAAGAGAAGAAGAAAGAGAAGAAAAAGAAAGCTCAGGAACAGGCAGCCAACGCCAACAAGAAGCCGGCGGTGAGTGGAGATGCAATTTCTTTTTCTCCTTGATGCAAGCTAATTTGGCTGTAAATTGTTTTAATTAAAGAAAAAGCAGGTCAACTGAGCAAATTGAGCTTAAAGATGTGCATGTTTTGCCTGCAGGGAGCTGTAAACACACAACCTCCTCCACCTGCCACAGTTCAGGTATGTTACACCATTTACACACTTATTTTGTGATTTTTGTTTTTAGTACTTCGTGAATTTCATTTATGTGTGTGAGAATGTAAGCCGGATATGATTTTTCTGTTGTTTTTAGATCCCGGATAACCCTCCAAATTATATTCTGTTCCTGAATAATCTTCCTGAAGAAACCAATGAGATGATGCTCTCCATGTTATTCAACCAGTAAGTTTTAAGTATAATTTATACTACTTATTTTGCTAGCACTTTAAATGAGTCTCATTCATGAACAAAATATTTGTAATGCGTTTTATCATCACCAGACAAAAGACTTGTCTTTGATCTCAGTTGTAAGAGCAACAAATAAAAACTTGACTTCCAGTTGATCATTTGGAAAAGTGGCAAAAGGTAGATTTTACTGATGAATCATCTGTTGAACTGCATCCCAATCATCACAAATACTGCAGAAGACCTATTGGAACCCGCATAGACCCAAGATTCTCAAAGAAATCAGTCAAGTTTGGTGAAGGAAAAATCATGGTTTGGGGTTACATTTTAGTATGGTGGCGTGCAAGAGATCTGCAACATCAACAGCCTGAGGGTATCAAGACATTTGTGGTGCCCATTACATTACAAACCGCAGGAGAGGGTAAATTCTTCAGCAGGACAGCGCTCCTTCTCATACTTCAGCCTCCACATCAAAATTCCTGAAAGCAAAAAGGTGCTCCAGGATTGGCCAGCCCAGTTACCAGACATGAACATTGTTGAGCATGTCTGGGGTAAGATGGAGGCATTGAAGATGAATCCAAAGAATCTTGATGAAGTCTGGGAGTCCTGCAGGAATGCTTTCTTTGTCATTCAAGATGACTTTATTAATAAGTGATTTGAGTCACTGCAGAGATGTATGGGTGCAGTCCTCCAAGCTCATGGGAGTCAGACACAATATTAATTCTTTTTCCACAGCACCATGACTTTATATTCTATACTGTACATTATTTCTGTTAAGTGACAAGACTTTTGTCTAAGCAAAGTCAGACCTTACTGTCCTAATTAAATAATTAAAAATCAAGGCATAATCATTTTAATCATTTTGGTAAAATAAGCGTAATCTAGAGGCCTTTGCCTTTCATATAAGCCACTTCTGATACCAAATGATCAACTAGAAGTCAAGTTATTATTTGTTATTCGTAAACCTTGCATAGGCGACAACTTTTGCCAGGTAGTGTATATTCAACTTAATGTTAAGCCGCGGTCACACTGCACTTTTCCCCCCATAGACTTCCATTCATACGCACGCGAATGCGTCAGACCGGAAATGCAAGGTCATGCGTCAGATTTCGCAGGTTGCTGCGGTGCAAAGTTCAAACTTGGTGAACTCTGACCTTCGTAATCGCATCACTTGACTGCGTGAGACCAATCCTGGATCAAAACATGACCTTTCTGAACAGAAATTTAAAACATGGAGCAATCGTCGCTTTTTTTAATGTCTAATCATCTTGTTTAATCCTGCCCCTTTTCGCAACGCCGTATGACAGAATTTCGCAAGCTCAAACTCTAGTGTGACTTCGGCTTTAATGTTAGTTTGTTAATTCACTGCATTAACTAATGTTAACAAGCAGAACTTTGGATTTTAATAATGCATTAGTTCGTTGAACTAAGATTAATAAATGCTTTACAAGATTATTCATAGTTATTATTAGTAAAATATATCATAAAATATAGTAAACCAGTGCACCATTATTCTAAAGCAGGGATGGGCAAACTTGACCCTGGAGGGCCGGTGTCCCTGCAGACTTTTGCTCCAACCCTAATCAAACACACCTGCTTGTAGCTTTCTAGTGATATTGAAGACACTGATTAGTGTGTTCAGGTGTGTTTAATTGGAGCAAAAGTCTGCAGGGACACCGGCCCTCCAGGGTCAAGTTTGCCAATCCCTGTTCTAAAGCGTTACCTGTATTTTTACTATTTGTTTTTTACACTATACTATTTTTTTTGTATATTGATGTGATTTGTAATATTAAATAAACCTTTTTGTGTTGGTTCAGTGTGGAAAACTTAAAATACTCAAACTTAAAGTTTTCCTTATATCAAAAAGCAAGCATATTAAATGCAGTGTCTGCTGTTAACGGTATAAATAACTTTGATGGTAAAAATTAAATGGTAAATGTGAATAAAATAAAGTTTTGCTATCCTTGTATATTAAAGAATAAATGATCATTCTAAATATCTTTTTTTAAATGATTAAGGTTTTGAAGACATGGATAAAACAGTGGTTTGAACTATAAAGGCTTAAAATGACAATAAATTAGTATTTTTTTGCTGGACTTTTAATTTGTAATCAAACTATTCTTGTTGTAAATGTGGCTGACAAGACTTTTTGATGTATATAAATTATTGCCACACTGAATGACATTTAACCAAGTGTCTTCACTAAATCAGGGTAAAAACATTGACTAAGTATTTATTTATGATGCAAAACGGTAACACTTTAGAATAATGGTGCATTAGTTAACCAAAGTTGTGCTTGTTAACATTAGTTAATGCACAGTGAGTTGACACAAACATTAACATGAACTAATTATTCCGGGTGCTCCGGTTTCCCCCACAGTCCAGAGACATGCTGTATAAGTGAATTAAATTACATAGTGTATGTGTGTGTGATGTAAGAGTGTTATGGGTGTTTCCCAGTACTGTATTGCGGCTGGAAGGGCATCCGCTGCGTAAAACGTATGCTGGAATAGTTGGCGGTTCATTCCGCTGTGGCGACCCCTGATAAATAAGCGACTAAGCAGAAGGAGAATGAATGAATAAACTAGCTAATGGGACATTATTTTAAAGTGTTACCCAAAAAACAAACAAACCAGACCTATTTTCTGTTTACTCATTGGCTTTATTTTATTTTTTTTAAGGTTTCCTGGGTTTAAAGAAGTGCGTTTGGTGCCTGGAAAACACGATATTTCGTTTGTGGAGTTTGAAAGCGAAGCTCAAGCCGGAGTGGCGAAAGATGCACTTCAGGGGTTCAGAATCACAGCCACGTGTGCCATGAAGATCACGTACGCCAAAAAGTGATTTGACATTGACACCTGTTTGTCAAGAACCAAACATTTTAATGGACTGTAAATGAGGATTATTACTAATGAGTGGATCCTCGACTTCTGATTGGGTTTTTTTTTTTTTTTTTGTCTTTTTCATTTAGTTTTATTACTGTTCTTCCTTTTTTTGGTATGGATCTTACTTGGTCACTGAGAACATTTTAATATTCCAGGACAGATCTTTATTTTGTACTGTGGACTGAAAAAGTTAGCCTATAAAATAAACATCATCTCGCGCTCCCATATAACTGACGTCCTATTTTCTGCTTTGTCTAAGAGGAACAGTTATGTATTAGTAGTTTACGTAGACACACCCTAAACCTTTTTTATTTTTTTATTTATTTATTTTTTAAAGCACTGCATAGATGTTCTGTTTCTTTAAATCATAACTACACTCAAACATTTTTGTTGCTTGTTTAAACTACTTATGTAAAATGAGCTGAAACCAAAAAATTCTTGAGATTTCGTTGGGACAAATTGTTTACAAGTGAATTGTTTTTGTTTTTTTTTTTAATTTTCTGACTTTAAAATAGGATCCAAATCCCTCTCATTTTGAGGCCGACTGCAACATGATGTAGGAGTCTGGTTTCCCCACCCACCGATTTGATTGACAGCAGTGTATTAACATGTCTCAGTAGTAATCATTTCAACAAGACAGGACATGCGCAAAGCAACTGGGATTAAAAGATCTGTTCACCTCTCACCTCAAGAATGAGTTTTACAAGTTTAAACCGTTTTTGAAACCGTGCATGTTTGTAATAAAATCAGGAAAATTGCTTCGTAATTCATCACCACAGCCACATGGTGTCAGTACAATTATAAAAGAAGATTCTTCAATCCCGGTTCGTGGACTTGAATCAGGTTTATTTTGTACATAAACAACGGCATAACGGATGTCCATACATCAGTGTATCCTGTCACATTTGCCGTGCAAAGCTAAATGTGTGTGCGTGCACGTGCACTTATAACGACATTGTGTGTGACTCATCATTGCAGAAAGGCTTGAATTATGTCCACATAAAATACATCAAATAACAGTTTGGAAAGTTCTTACTGTAGTAAGGCAGACCTGCTTCATTCTTGTCTGTCACTGTGCTGTTTATCTGCGTGAAGGCTACACGCACCAGAGTAGGGCTGGGCGATTAATCGAAAAGTAATCGAAATCGACATTCAGAACTAATAATCGATCTAATTTTTCCAGGTCAATTTTTTCAATTACTTTCCCTACCATGTGTGGAGTCACGTGACCCTGCTTTGTCAAGGCTAATTCATTATTATTATTATTATTATTATTATTATTATTATTCTGATATTATACTTCTACCAAGCACACACGTACGGGCCAGCACAACTTTCACATACCTGTACGCCTCTCAAAAAAATTTAAATACACGTCCACTGACACCTAGCACAAGCTTTATGATTGGTCAGTTTGGTATCGGTGAGGTCGCACTGAGATACACATTTTAGGCAATGTGTGTTTTAATTTCAGTTGTTCAACATTGATGTTCAATAAATAATCACAGATAGTAGATAGTGTCTTTATTTTAAAATCAAGTAATGCACCCTACATAAAAACATCTCTCACTAATATGTAAAATCTTGAAAAAGGGGTAAAATAGGTGCTTTAAATTTGTAAAAAGTTAACTAAATTCCTTGATGTTGCCCCACCACAAATCGATAGTGCGAAACAGCATTTTTCACACTGTATGATTTACAAACTATCGGACACAGTGTTGGGCAGTAGCGTCGCTACAGGTAGTGACGCTACTAGCTTAACTACATTTCTCAGTAGTGTGTCTGTAGCGTCGCTACTTTCTAAATGAAATAGCTTTTCAGTAGCGAAGCTATTTTATTAGTCAAGTAGCGCAGTAGCGTCCACACAAGCTACATTTACCGATCGCGGATCAATAAGTGACGGCACCGACATTCACGGAGCTGTGAGGCCGTTGTCTAGCCGATGAAAGTAAATCCATATGATGGTGAGAATGACAATTTCTTCTTCCTGTTTTACGGTGTTCGACAACAAAGTTTTTGGTGTGATACTGCCACCTCTGTTTGGCGAGGTCGCAAACTGAAACTTGCAAACTTGCTTGATGGAAAGGTGACCGAGGGAGAGGAGTTATTTCTGAAGCAGGATTCCTCATGACGGGCAACGCAGTGGCGCAGTAGGTAGTGCTGTTGCCTCACAGCAAGAACGTCGCTGGGTCGCAGGTTTGAACCTCGGCTGGGCTGGGTCAGTTGGCGTTTCTGTGTGGAGTTTGCATGTTCTCCCTGCGTTTGCGTGGGTTTCCTCCGGGTGCTCCGGTTTCCCCCACAGTCCAAAGACATGCAGTACAGGTGAATTGGGTAAGCTAAATTGTCCATAGTGTATGAGTGTGAATGTGTGTGTGGAAGTTCCCAGAGATGGGTTGCGGCTGGAAGGGCATCCGCTGCGTAAAATCGTGCTGGATAAGTTGGCGGTTCATTCCGCTGTGGCGACCCCGCAAGGGACAAAGCCGACAAGAAAATGAATGAATGAATGAATGATTCCTCGTGACCATACCTCTAGAAGTACATGTTAAGATGCAATAACTTAATTTCTGATGCTGTGCTCAAAAAATACTTTAGTATATATACTAAAAATGTTTTTGAGCACAGCAAATATAATGCTTATTCCAAATATAATGCTTATAAATATAATTATAATGCTTATTCCAAAATATTTCCCTTTACTATAAATTACTATAGTATTTTAAATGTGTAACAGCTGGTTTTATTGGATTTTTTTTTGTTTTAGCTGTTATATACTATAGTTTGTTTCTGTTTAGTACAGCATATTACTACTGCACCGAACTATTTTGCCTCATTTTTTTTTTGAACGTTTTATTGATCACTAAGATAAGATTAGCTTGGATTTAAATTGCTTTGATTTAAAAATGAAAATTGTAAAAATAGCTTAACTTAGATGTAGCTAAGTAACTTTTGCCATGTAGCTTTTAGCTTAGCTTGCTACATTTCCCACTTTTAGTGTAGTTAAGCTACATTTTAAGTAGAGTAGCTAATAGCTTAGCTCACTACATTTTTTGAATAGCTTGCCCAACACTGATCAGACATTAACTTATGATTGAAGGACTGAAATAGTTGGTTTGGCACAGAAGATTGAGACCTCCATACGCGTCGGCAGCACTCACAACTGTAAATTTTGTTCAGGGTGCAATTCGGTTATGAATTTAGGCACAAGATGACAGATCCATCAATAACTGCAGCTTGCTCTTGCGTTGACTTTATAATACAACACTGCAGTAGAAATGCTTACACTGCAAACATGTTTTTGTTGTCTATTTTAATTGCGTTTTATTGTGGGGAATCTATCCAGTTTATTCAGTTCTATCCAAATTAATTTAGTCATGTCAGTATTGTGTTGGAGACAGGTTTTGCCATTCAAACAGCTGGGGATTTGACCACAGAGGTCACTGACATTTTTCAGACATGCTGTTTTTAAAAATGTCATGAGAGATTTGCATAATAACATAATTTAGTCAACAGCACATAATGGCCCCTTCATAATGGTGTCATTTAGTAATAAATAAATATATTGAGTGCCACAAAATCTCCATTATAAGCTTTTTGATTCATGGGAGGAATGCAAAGGACAAATATCTCCCTTGGGATTGATTTAAACAGGGTAATTTAATTGGGAAGAGTAACGATGAGCAGATCTTTAGTTCTCCTATGGGAATATGCAGTGAAGAAGATTTTTTATTCTCTAAATGTATGTAGTAGTGCAGTAAACATGAGCCAGGCTAAAACTGGGTTTGCGTAAGATGAGTAAGCCTGCACAGGAGCAACACTATGAAGGCTATGCTGAAGAATGACTGATTATGTAGAATATGTACTGAATATGTAAAGCACTGATTATATATGTTAAATACTCATACATAAGCTTCAGGGGTGGGCAAACTCGGTCCTGAAGGGCCGGTGTCCTGGACAGTTTAGCTCCAGCTCTAATAAAACACACCTGCTTATAGATTTCTACTAGTGATCTAAAAGACACTGATTAGCATGTTCAGGTGTGTTTGATTAGTGTTGGAGCTAAAGTCTGCAGGACACCGGCCCTCTGGGACCGAGTTTGCCCACCCCTGACAGTGCATTCCGAAAGAATTCATAACGCTTCACTTTTTCCCCATCCCATATGATATTCCCCTAAATGCGCATAAAAATTGCTGGATGGAAACATAGCTAGTGAGACGACATCAGCGAGCGTCATCCCCATTTACTCTCTAAATGAGCAGAGCGCTGATCTGTCGTCGTCATGACAGCCTAATCATCGTTTTTTACGCCGCTCTGATCAGGGTCACACAGCAGGTTTCCTCACACAATCTGTGAAGTAACTCAAGCGTGCTGGACGTTCACACACTGTGTTCGAGAAGGAAGGACTTGTGAAGCGTTCACCGTAGTCTCTGACGCAGTCTAATGGATGGATGTACACAGCTGTCCACCGTTAAAGCTGCACTATTTTTCCACTTCCAGTTATAATGAGCTCGGCTTATGACGAGAAGGTTCTAATTTTGTCCTTATGTTGTCTCTGATTGTTATTTAGCTGCTTTTATCTTTTGGTGCTGCTTTAAAGGAACACTTTACTATATATATATATATATATATATATATATATATATATATATATATATATATATATATATATATATATATATATATATAAATAGGCTCGTTTTACAGCTCATTGAAAATGAAAAATACAGTCGCAATCAGAATTATTCAACCCCCTGATTTATTAGCCCCCCTGTTTATTTTTCCCCCAATTTCTGTTTAACGGAGAGAAAAAGTTTTCAACACATTTCTAAACATAATAGTTTTAATAACTCATCTCTAATAACTGATTTATTTTATCTTTGACATGATGACAGTAAATAATATTTTACTAGATATTTTTCAAGACACTTCTATACAGCTTAAAGTGACATTTAAAGGCTTAACTAGGTTAATTAGGTTAACTAGGCAGGTTAGGGTAATTAGGCAAGTTATAACGATGGTTTGTTCTGTAGACTATCGAAAAAATATATAGCTTAAAGGGGCTAAAAATTTTGACCTTAAAATGGGTTTTAAAAAATTTAAAACTGCTTTTATTCTAGCCGAAATAAAACAAATAAGACTTTCTCCAGAAGAAAAAATATTATCAGACATACTGTGAAAATTTCCTTGTTCTGTTAAACATCATTTGGGAAATATTTAAAAAAGAAAAAAAATTCAAAGGGGGTTCAATAATTCTGATTGCAACTGTATATATATATAGTTTTGATAATTTTCCTACTTAAATCTGCTGTTACCTATGATGAAAATGTTCTAATTTTGTCCTCTTGTTGTCTCTGATTGTTATTTGGCTGTTTTTCTAGCTGTGGTGCTGCTTTAAAGGAACACTCCGCTTTTTAATTTTAATAAATATGCTAATTTTACAAATCCCCTAGAGGTTAACTACTTTTGAGTTGAGTACTACCATTTTTTAATCCATTCAGCTGCTTTTCAGGTCTGTCTGGAGCACTTTTAGCTTAGCTTAGCATAGATAATTGAATCAGATTAGACCGTTAGCATCTTGCTTGAAAGTTAAATATGTATATGTATATATATATATATATATATATATATATATAGTTTTGATAATTTTTCTATTTAGAGCTGCTATTACTTATGATGAAAAAGTTCTAATTTTGTCATCTTGTTGTCTCTGGTTGAGATCTTTTAGTGCTGTTTTAAAGGAACACTTCACTTTTTTACCACTTTACTTTCAGAAATAGGCAAATTTTATAACTCCCCTAGAGTATAGCAGTTGAGTTTGACCATTTTTGAATCCATTCAGCCGATCTCTGGGTCTGACGGGAGCCCTTTTAGCTTAGCTTAGCATAAATCATTGAAACAGATTAGACCATTAGCATTTTGCTTAAAAAATTAAAAAAAATTAAAAGTTTGGATTATTTTCCTATTTAAAGCTTGACGAAATGATATAAAGAAGTGCTTGTAAGTAGTCTCTAGCTAGGTAACTAAGTACAGCACTCCATAATATCATTGCTCCTTCTGCAGCCATGATATGGCAGCAAAGTTCCTTGATTCTTACGCTAAAATTAGAGTATCCATATTGGCCTAAAGTATAGCAGTTTTTCATTTTGCGCCAGTCTTACACCACAAAAGAACCAAACTTTCATTCATTTATTCATTTTTCTTCAGCTTAGTCCCTTATTTATCAGAGGTTGCCACAGCAGAATGAACCGCCATCTATTCCAGCATATGTTTTATGCAGCGAATGCCCTTCCAAGGCACAACCCAGTACTGAAAAACATCCAGACACTCTCACATTCACACACACATACACTACGGCCAATTCAGTTCATCCAATTCACCTATAGCGCATGTCTTTGGATTGTGGGGGAACACCTGGAGGAAACTCTCACCAACATGGGGATAACATGCAAACTTCACACAGGAATGCCAACTGGCCCAGCTGGGATTCAAACCAGCAACCTTCTTGCTGTGAGGTGACACTGCTAACCACTAAGCCACCGTAGCACCCTAAGAGTCAAACTTTAAAGAGGAAAATCAACTCCTTCTTGGAATTTTTGAAGTGAGATGCTAATGGTCTAATCTGATTCAATGATTTATGCTAAGCTAAGCTAAAAGTACTCCTGCGAGACCTGGAGATCTGCTTAATGTATAATAACAATGGTCAGACACGACTGTTTAACTCTAGTTGACATGTAAGCCTATTTCTTAAAAAAAAAAGTGGAGTGTTGCTTTAATGGCTCACTTTTTCCCAGGATGGTGTGAGTGATTTAGAGAAAGAGAGGGATATTTTTGTCCATGCAGCAATCTCAAGTCCCCGGCTATGGGTGCTGAAGCTGTAAATTTAGTGGCTATTCAGGAATGATCCTGTCAGGGAGTGAGGGATGGCGTGTGTGTCTGTGTGTGTGTGGAGGACAGCATGATGCTCTTTGATAGATTCTGTGGTCAACATGTGAATAAATCTTTAATACAACACCTGTTTCACTTTCTTCCGCAGGCTGTCGCGATGGCCTGTCCTCCCTCTCAGTGCTCGGCAAGAAGAAGGAGCTCATTTTCAGTCCCATGAAATGTGTCCGTTTAACGTTTCAGTTCTAAAAGAAAAGGAAGAAATTAAGAAAGAAGAAAATGAAGTCATGACAAAGTACTTACATACATATTTGAAGCCTACTGGCATCACATTTTCATTTGGATGTTTAAATGACAAGTTTTCATGGTAATTCTCTGCACAATTACTCAAGTTTTGCTGTTCTGTATTCAGATTTTGGTTCCCACTGCAGTAATGAGAGGATATGTTTATATGACAGCCATGTTGTCAAAATATTCCCTGTTCAAATGGACCCACAATAACAATTAAAATGCTGTATTGTGCATGGTAGGACAGTAGCTGGTGAAATACTGTTTCTTGTCTATATATTGATTTATTTCTCCAATAAATTTACCTCATAACATATTTTGCATTGCTAGGTGGTTGCTAGGGTGTTCTAGGTGGTTGCTAAGATGTTTTGATTGGTTGCTAGGTGGTTGCTAGGGTGTTCTAGGTGGTTGCTAAGGTGTTCTGATTGGTTGCTTAGGCGTTGCTAGGGTGTTCTAGGTAGTTACTAAGATGTTGCTAGGTTGTTGCTAAGGATTTCTGAATGGTTGCTAGGTGGTTGCTAAGGTGTTGCTAGGTGTTTGCTAAGGTGTTCTAGGTCGTTGCTAAGGTGTTGTTCGGTGGTAGCTAAGGTGTTGCTAGGTGGTTGCTAGGGTGTTCTAGGTAGTTACTAAAGTGTTGCTAGGCTGTTGTTAAGGATTTCTTAATGGTTGCTAGGTGGTTGCTAAGGTGTTCTTGGTCGTTGCTAAGGTGTTGTTAGGTGGTTGCTAAGGCGTTGTAAGGTTTTTTGCTAAGGTAATACTAGGGTGTTGCTAGGTGGTTGCTAGGGTGTTTGAGTGTTTGCTAGGTGGTTGCTAAGGCATTGCTAAGATGTTGCTAGGCGGTTGCTAAGGTGTTGCTAGGTGGTTACTAGGGTGTTTGAGTGTTTGCTAGGTGGTTGCTAAGGCATTGCTAAGATGTTGCTAGGCGGTTGCTAAGTTGTTGCTAGGTGGTTACAATGCTGTTGCTTAGCAGTTGCTAAGGTGTTGCTAAGGCATTGCTAGGTGGTTGCTAGGTTGTTCTGAGTGGTTGCTAAGGTGTTGCTAGGTGGTTGCTAGGGTGTTCTGAGTGGCTACTAGGCGGATGCTAAGGCGTTGCTAGGGCGTTATTGGTGGTTGCTAAGGCATTGCTAGGCAATTGCTAGGGTGTTCTAGGTGGTTATTAAGGTGTTGCTAGGTGGTTGCTAAGGTGTTGCTAGGCGGTTGCTAAGGTATTCTAGGTTGTTGCTAAGGTGTTGCTAGGCGGTTGCTATGGTGTTCTGAGTGTTTGCTAGGTGGTTGCTAAGGCGTTGCTAAGATGTTGTTAGGCGGTTGCTAACACAAACTAGCATGGTTCTAGTATGAATTAGCATGTTGCTAGTATGTTTGTTAGTATGTTTCTAACATGAACTGATATGTTGTTAGTATGTCCAATGTAAAGTCAATGTCATTTTTTTACAATATGGGACAGTTGCTAGGGTGCCGTAAGTGGTTGCTAGGGTGTGGCTAGTAAGTTGAAAGGTCATCAGTGATTGGCAGATTGGTAGTCTGAGTTAAATGAGCACAACCTTAAGTCTGTAAGACAGTCTGGTGAAAAGTTTTGAGGTCATAAAGTTTGGCCCAATGTTAAGTCAATGAAACTTTTCAGAATTTTCCGGGACATTTTTCGCAAAACCGTAAGTCGGATCAGTTGGAACATAGCAACTTAATTCAGTGTAGTTTGGAGGTTTGGAGTAAGTTTGGTGGTTTTACTATGAACGGTCTGGGAGGAGATGCATATAGAAATTATTCTCAGAAGAAGGAGAAGAAGAATAATAAGTTTATATCGTTTAACAGTATGTCGGCTTTCTCAAGCCACCATAATGATATCAAATGACAAAATCTTTACAAAATGTCATTAGTATTATGCTCATAATGACACTTTCATTTAACTGAATGAGAAAATCTATAAGGAAAAAAGTGCTTTAAACACACACATATATATATATATATAATCAATCACACATAAAATGTATTTACACTTTGAGTTTAATAATATCATTCTGTAATTTATATCAGGTCGTGAGAAAATGATAAATAATTATAAACCCCTAAAATGGCACACGATAAATGTTGCTGTTTTGAGCATGCAGTGAAAAGCCTATACGTTTCTTTTTTCACACACTTTTATATTTAAAAGGTTTAATAATGCAAACAGCCACTCGAGGCCATGAATTAGTGATTTTAAAGAGCTTTCTTTGGTACAGGCTTCAGAACACTTACCTGTGATATAAAAAACGCACATGACTGACTTATAAAACTCATCGTTTTTAGGTAACAGCAAATTAAATGTTGACATGCTAGCTTTACTTACATATTACGAATAATTGTGGAGCAGAAAAATAATTGACATTTTAAAAATTCGTAGTTTGTTTAGTCAAAATTTAAAGTATGTGAACTAAAATATATATATATAGATTATAATATGTTGCTAGTGCACATCTGTGCAAGTTAATCCACCGAATACAAATTTAATAATAATACAAATTTAATATACCACAAGTAGGTTGGGTTGAGGTGGTGTAAGTGGAGCAGATTGCGCTTGAGCCGCAATAGTCTTAGCCA
Source organism: Danio kyathit (assembly GCA_903798195.1). Classification (NCBI taxonomy): domain Eukaryota; kingdom Metazoa; phylum Chordata; class Actinopteri; order Cypriniformes; family Danionidae; genus Danio; species Danio kyathit. The sequence continues at coordinate 64,207,091 of LR812519.1, read as the reverse complement.
CGCCCATCTTTTCATTAGTTGCTGCTAGACAAGTGCAAAGCTCCGCCCACTACTCAATATTCTGTTTCAGTTGGAAGTACATCAACATACTGAAATAAAAGTCTCAGCAACCTCCATTTTATATGCACTTTAAAGTAGATACTGTCGTTTATAATCATATAAAACTGTTTATCTCTGACCTCTGTGTGTGGTATTTATTATGATATTGTCTTATAAGGTGGCGATGTAGTGGCGCAGTAGGTAGTGCTGTCGCCTCACAGCAAGAACGTCGCTGGGTCGCAGGTTCGCAGTTGCCGTTTCTGTGTGGAGTTTGCATGTTCTCCCTGCATTCGCGTGGGTTTCCTCCGGGTGCTCCGGTTTCCCCCACAGTCCAAAGACATGCGGTACAGGTGAATTGGGTAGGCTAAATTGTCCGTAGTGTATGTGTGTGAATGAGTGTGTGGATGTTCCCAGAGATGGGTTGCGGCTGGAAGGGCATCCGCTGCGTAAAATCGTGCTGGATAAGTTGGCGGTTCATTTCGCTGTGGCGACCCCGGATTAATAAAGGGACTAGGCCGACAAGAAAATGAATGAATGTCTTATAAGGTCCCATGAAATCTGCATTTTTAACGTAATCTCAACCGAAACATGAAGATAGGGTAGCTCCTCCTCTTTAAAAAAACAGCCAATAGTGTTTAATTTCTATCACAGCTCTGCCAGTGAGAGTGGCTGAGATCAAGCGCACCAAATGAAAAGCAAATGAGAAGCGTTTTGAAGAGGGCGGGGCAATTCAGGTTTGTTCACGTCACCTCATATGTGACGTGAAAAACCGTTGATCTATTCAGGCGGACGTGACAAACTGCAAGCGGTTTTATACATTCTAAACACGAATTTTGTCAGTGTGTTGTAGCTTATAGATTTCCTTGCACCTAACATCAGATACTAACATCTAAAAAGCGTTATTTTAATTTCACTGGACCTTCAAAAATAGACTCGCAAATAACAGTGCCAGCAGATACACAGTTCTGCCGCTAGAGGGCAGGAGGAGGCGCTGGGGATTCATTCATGAGCGGACAGAACAGCAGCAGCAGAAAAACTGGACCTGATCTCAAGATGAAGATGAAGATGTCTTCACTCGGAGACATAAACGAGCACAACTAGAAGAAATAATGCTGTGAAGGTAGGATATACATGATTTATCTTTATTTCTGTCAATGGAAAGTGAATTTGTTTAGTTTCCGCCTAAATGTTTCCTCTTTATTGCTGTAAAAACGACTGACTTGACCTTACAGGCTAATTTGTTTGACACCGCATGGACTACAATGAAATGTGTATAAAAAGTTTGTTACAGTTCAATTCTGAGGCTGTTATTGAGTTTGTTTACATGTAAATGAACCATTTAACTGCTCATAATTATAGTTTCATGCAGAAAACGGCTTTAAAGCTGCAGTTATTCTATAGTTAATTATTAATATGCATCTGCTGATCGTTCCGTGCGGTTTTGCTCATGATGGACACATTTAGCGTAAGTATAATCTAATTAAAGTGTCATTTCTACATTAGGAATAACATTTAGGTTGTTCCACACAATAACTGTATGCATTTTAGTACACCACAATAAGGAACGTTTACTAATAAATGTACATCTTTACGAGTTTCTTTCTTAGAAATATATGATCAATTAGCCCTGACAGCATATGTTTTTAGGTCATTGTAACTTATTAATCTAACTTAATCATGTTCTAACTTAATTTTAAAAGGTACACAAGCTGTTTTAGGTCAGATTAACATAATATAAGTTCAATGCACTCATAAGGTTAATTTGATTCCTGACATGGGCCGGTATAAGATTCTGATGGTATGATAACCTTGCATAAAAATGATCACGGTTTCATGGAATTGTGATTACTGTTGTAAAATATATTCTTTTTAAATGTCTCTTTACATTTCTAAATGTTTCTGGCATCTTTACAATTTAAAACCGGCATCTTTACAGTTTAAAACAGCATCTTTACAATTATCAATGTTTCTGGCATCTTTACAATTTAAAACAGCATCTTTACAATTTAAAACCGGCATCTTTACAGTTAAAAACAGCATCTTTACAGTTATAAATGTTTCTGGCATCTTTACAATTTAAAACCGTCATCTTTACAATTTAAAACAGCATCTTTACAATTTAAAACCGCCATCTTTACAATTTAAAACCGGCATCTTTACAGTTAAAAACAGCATCTTTACAGTTATAAATGTTTCTGGCATCTTTACAATTTAAAACCGTCATTTTTACTATTTAAAACAGCATCTTTACAATTTAAAACCGCCATCTTTACAATTTAAAACAGCATCTTTACAATTTAAAACCGTCATTTTTACAATTTAAAACAGCATCTTTACAATTTAAAACCGTCATTTTTACAATTTAAAACAGCATCTTTACAATTTAAAACCGCCATCTTTACAATTTAAAACCGTAATCTTTACCATTTAAATGGCATCTTTACAATTTAAAACTGACATCTTTACAATTTAAAACAGCATCTTTACAATTTAAAACCGTAATCTTTACAATTTAAAACAGCATCTCTACAATTTAAACCGGCATCTTTACAATTTAAAACCTCCATCTTTACAATTTAAATGGCATCTTTACAATTTAAAACTGTCATCTTTACAATTTAAAACAGCATCTCTACAATTTAAAACTGTCATCTTTACAACTTAAAACAGCATCTCTACAATTTAAAACTGTCATCTTTACAATTTAAAACAGCATCTTTACAATTTAAAACGGCATCTTTACAATTTAAAACCGGCATCTTTACAGTTTAAAACAGCATCTTTACAATTATAAATGTTTCTGGCATCTTTACAATTTAAAACAGCATCTTTACAATTTAAAACCACCATCTTTACAATTTAAAATGGCATCTTTACAATTTAAAACCGGCATCTTTACAGTTAAAAACAGCATCTTTACAGTTATAAATGTTTCTGGCATCTTTACAATTTAAAACCGCCATCTTTACAATTTAAAACCATCATCTTTACAATTTAAAACAGCATCTTTACAATTTAAAACCGTCATTTTTACAATTTAAAACAGCATCTTTACAATTTAAAACAGCATATCTATAATTTAGAAACGGCATCTTTACAATTTAAAACAGCTTCTTTACAATTTAAAACGGCATCTTTACAATTTAAAACGGCATCTTTACAATTTAAAACCGCATCTTTACAACTTAAAACAGCATCTCTACAATTTAAAACCGCATCTTTACAATTTAAAACTGCATCTTTACTATTTAAAACCGCATCTTTACAATTTAAAACTGCATCTTTACTATTTAAAACTGCCTCTTTACTATTTAGAAACGGCATCTTTACAATTTAAAACGTCATCTTTACAATTTAAAACAGCATCTCTACAATTTAAAACCGTCATTTTTACAATTTAAAACAGCATCTTTACAATTTAAAACGGCATCTTTACAATTTAAAACTGCATCTTTACAATTTAAAACGGCATCTTTACAATTTAAAATGGCTTTTTGAATATGTTTTCTGCTGGAGATACTGTTGTCCTAAAAAAACTAAAAAAAAGAAAAAGAAAAGTAAATAAAAAATCGTACACATACCTTAAGAACGGTATAGCAGAAAATTTTGGCAGTTTTAAAACCTTGACTTTTCCAAACCGTGGTATATCTTGAAAACGATTATCATCCCATGCCTATTTGATTGTGCTTAAATATTTAATGCAAGTATTTTTTTACAGTGTAGGAAAATATTATTGAATTCAACACTTACATTCTTCAAAATATCTTATTTTGAGTTTGACAGAAGAAAAAAAAAACTCAGGTTTGGAACAAGATGCTGAGTAAATGGTGATTTAATTTTTTGGATAATTATGCATTTTACAGAATATATTTTAAATATATTCAATATATTTTTAAAATCGTATATATATATACAGTCAAGCATGACTTCAAGATGCATTCATAGCCCAGGGGTATGATGAATAATTTCGAGCTTGACTGTATATGATTACTAGTACACATGAGCAATTAGTAAAAAGATTTGTATCACTCTGAGACTTATCCACCATATTTATTACATCATTCTCATATGCTGTAATACCAGATGACAAAAGAAGCAACTGGAAAAAGTAAACACACACACGGACAGACGAATGCACACATAAAGACAAGCACACACACACACACACACACACACACACACACACACACACACACACACACACACACACACACACACACACACACACACACACACACACACACACACACTCAAATATGTAAATGAATATCTTTCCGTTTTAAAAAAACTAAGTTCAGCTAAGTTTTAAGTAAACATGCACCAGATTCTGCGCATTATCATAAATCCTTCTCTAATGGCCATCTGTGAGCTCTCCAAACTTAGAAACCTGAATCTGCCAGATAACAAGGCATGCTGTTGTCTCCCATCCACACGTTTCACTGGGTTATGATAATGTTTTCTTCCATTAAAATCACAATTTACCCCAGGGGAAGATTTTGTTGACATTTAATGACCACATATCATTTTAATCTGTTCCATAAAACAGTGAAATGACATGTTAGGCAGAATGTCCGAGCGATTGCTGACTGTACAAATCTGAAAATAAAAGTTAATGATTTGTTGTAATTAATTCCACATTCATGATAGCTTTCGATTATGCAAAAAAAGTCCTTTAGATTTTAAAGTATGCATGAAATAAAAATGCACAATGTTTATTTTGATCATTGTTAGTCTTAAAAATATCGTAAGTAATATATATTTGCCCAAAAATGAAAATTAAATTATCATTTAGTCTTCTGAGGTTTTAAACATTTATGAGTTTCGTTCCTATGTTGAACACAAAAGAAGATATTTTGAAGAATGCTGGTTGCTGGCACTGCACGTCATAATTTTACAGAGTATGATGTGATCCTGGATTAACATTAATTGTTGATCCTGGAACATCATTTTTGTTGGAAAATATAATCGATACCTATTCCCTACCCCTAAACCCAACCATAACTGTAAATTATTCCCAAAATCTGAGGGGAATAATAGTTAACAATCATGTAGAAGTGCATGAACCTGACTGTAAGCCTAAATTTAACATAAACTGTAAACATATCTCTTAATTGTGATTGGCTGATTGGTTTGTTGTTTCAGAATCAGCATAGATGTTAATCCAGGAACATGTCCTACTTGGTGAAATCAGGTTGGCGGCTGGCAACCATTGACTTCAGTAGTTGGAAAAAATATTATGGTCGTCAATAGGCGCCGGCATTTATTGAAATATCTTTTTTTTGTGTTTAACAATAGAAAGAATCTTAAATAGGTATTGAAAAAGTGAAGGGTGGGTAAATGATGACAGAATTGTAATTTTTAGGTGAGCTATCCCTTTAAGGTTAAAAATTAATTGGCGCAAATGAATCAACTCAAAAACTGTTTGTTTTGATAATCTTTAATCAAAACCTGACAATTTAATTCCACTCTGGAATGGCAGTCCTTCTCTGATGACATCAGTTTGATGGATTGGGTCGAAATATGCTTAGCCAAAGTCCCTTTAAGGAAAGTCATTTCACTTGGCGGCCATCTTTGAAACGCCTCTCAGGCAGTATGCTCGGGCCTTCTGTCTGAATGGGGAAACATCAAATTCTCCAAAACTGGAATCACCAATAAAATTAAACAACAACCGTCTCATAAGTTTCATTTCTAAATGTTCGAATCAAACAAAATCTGCATTTTTTCAGATTGGCTGAGCTAATGCGCATGCGCACTCGAAAGGAACGAGATCACGACACCAACCTCATTTATGGCCGTGTTATACATTATCATCATCTGGATAATGTTTGTCAGATCACGCTGGTCTTCTGAAGTAATTTACAACTTGATGGAGAATCTCCTTCAGAAATGACAGCGACTCTTTGTTTACAAGTTTGTGAGCGTTTGAGTAGTTGCTGTCATGTGATGTGCGTTTGACAGGACGGAGCGTACCTCGTGTTCGTTTCATACAGATTACAAAACCAAAAAACTTTTGTTTTGAAGTGTAGTCGATTTATTTAAAAGTACAGATTTCAAGCTTTATGCGGATGTATTTCTTATGTCTGTCAAGCAAATATTCACTGAGATTCCAGTGTGTTTGTTGACCACATAAACCCTTGTAAAAGCACACGTCTGGTCCAAGCTTCTCTTTTGGAGAAATGTCAGTCTATAGCGATCGATGATTGGCTCCTGTACTATTAGGCGGCGCTTCATTCGCCATATTGACTTTTCCCCACTTACAATTATACGACTGACATGTCTTGTGTATTCTATAGTATTTGCCTTAGCCACGCCCTTCCAACCATTAGTTTGCTGCAAGGGAAAAATAAGAGAAGCGCCAAAATAACCCTAACCCATTATATGAAATAAAACCTTTATGTGGAAAAAATGCTTTTAATAATAATAATAATAATTCCTTACATTTATATAGCGCTTTTATAGACACTCAAAGCGCTTTACACAATGCGGGGGGAATCTCCTCATCCACCACCAGTGTGCAGCATCCACCTGGATGACGCGACGCCAGCCATATTGTGCCAGACCGCACACCACACACCAGCTGATTGGTGGAGAGGAGACAGAGTGATGAAGCCAATTATGATATGGGGATGGTTAGGAGGCCATGATGGACAGAGGCCAGTGGGCAAATTTGGCCAGGATGTTGGGGTTAAATCCCTACATCCTGGGATTTTTACTACCACAGTGAGTCAGGATGCTTTTCGTACTTAGAGTTTTTGTCTTGTTTATAGTCCAATTATATAAAAAATCTTAAATAAAGCAGTGTTTTCTAGACAAGCAAAAAAATATTATCGCCAGACATAATAAAACATTTTAATCTAGACTTAGGAACCAACAAAATGTGTAATTTTATGAACAAAGTCATCTGGTTGGATGATGCTCAATCAAAAGAGCAGAAAGTTAAGATGGGGTGAAATGTTTAATGATTTGTACGCAAAAAGTAGGCTAAAAATTTAAATTCACTCTGACAGCACCAGCAACCAGATGTGTGAAGTGAATGTAAGACAGGAGTAATATGATCATTTTTACTTGCACCTGTTAAAAGTCTTGCTTCTGCATTTTGAACTTATTGTAATTGGGGGAAAAAGCTGATTGGCTATTCCCAATATAAGGAGAATTGCAGTAGTCCGAAGAAGACATGAAAATATTCTTAACATTCAAAGGTCCCATGAAATGAAAATAAACATTTTTAGATGTTTGTTTCAGTCTGATAATTTTAAGGATACTATAAAATACTAGTGTGCTCCAAAACATCGACAAAATTCACGTTTAGAAAATATAAAACTGATAAAACGATTCAAAGCTTGCAGTTTGTCACTTCCGCCTAAATGGATCAACAAGTTTTTCCACATAACCTCATACTTGTTTGTCATCAAATCTTCTGACCAATCAAATGCTTTCTAGTATCTGACATGCCCCGCCCACTTCAATATGCTTCTCACTTGCTTTTCATTTGATGCACCAGAGCTAAACCACTCCCACTGACAGAGCTCTGATAAAAACAAAACGATATTGGTGTTTTTTTAAAGGGGAGGAGCTACTCTATGCCCCGTCTATATGCAAATTTCAAAGCACTTCACGGTACCTTTAAAGTTTCACAGAAAGGCTACTTAAAATCCATTTAAATGAATTAGGCGACGCGGTGGCACAGTGGGTAGCACAAATGCTCACAGCAAGAAGGTCGCTGGTTGAGCCTCGGCGCTGAGTCAGTTGGCATTTCTGTGTGGAGTTTGCATGTTCTCCCCGTCTTGGCGTGGGTTTCCTCTGTGTGCTCCGGTTTCCCCCACAAGTCCAAAGACATGTCGTAGGTGAATTGGGTAGGCTAAATTTTCCGTAGTGTATGTGTGTGAATGAGTGTGTATGGATGTTTCCCAGTGATGGGTTGCAGCTGGAAGGGCATCCGCTGCGTAAAACATATGCTGGATAAGTTGGCGGTTCATTCCGCTGTGGTGACCCTAGATTAATAAAGGCACTAAGCCGAAAAGAAAATGAATGAATGAAATTGAATTAATGAACAGGGGACTTTTAAAAATGTTTTTTTTTAATACTGTATGGTTCTTTGTAACTATTCCCGCTCATTCTTTTGATGCGAAAGCCACCTCTTTGAGCCTTTATTTTCGAGTGTATACAGTTAAAATGTTGTGTGTTTTGCAGATTATATATTCAAGTATGGAAGATCCAGGTGCTTTGATGGACCAGTAAACACAGAAGATGACTGAAAACAACACAAACACCGAGACATGGACTCTTATTCAGCCGTCCGGGAGTCCCCATGACCTTATCTATGACATCCCAGTGGATTACGAGGTCCCGGTGGACGAGATTCCTGACACCACTCAGGGACGAGCGTTTTTCGTGGCCACCATCGTAATTGCGATGGTCCTGGTTTGCATCATGCTGGTCTGTGGCGTTGGGAATTGTATATTTATCGCCTCACTGGCACGATACAAGAAATTGAGGAATCTCACCAATTTACTCATCGCCAACTTGGCAATATCAGACTTTCTGGTGGCGACTGTGTGCTGCCCCTTTCTGGTGGATTATTACGTGGTCAAGCGGCTGTCGTGGGATCATGGGATTGTGCTTTGTGTTTCCATTAACTACCTGAGGACCGTGTCTCTCTACGTGTCCACCAATGCTCTGCTGGCCATCGCTGTGGACAGGTGAGTGCTCATCTTAAATAATTCAATAGTAAAATAAATAATACATGCACCAATGGGATTTTTGGTAAGACTTAGTTTTTAGAGTAGTGTGTTCAGGCAAAAAATGAATATTTGCTGTCAGTTTACTCACATTAGGGCTATCTAAGATGACTTTTTATTCTTTAAGGGTACAAAAATATAATATATAATATAAAAAATATACAGGCAAAGCAAAATGTAGACCCATGGCTCCTGATGATACATTGAGGTCTATTCAAGCTGTCAGAGTGCTGGTGGCTGATGACATTATATTAATCATCTTGTAATCAAATATTATTATTGTTATTACAGTAACTAGCATTATTTTCTGTGGCTGCATTCATATTGGCAAGCATTATATGATCATCATTTTGTTGCATTAGGAGTAATAAAGGTTCTTGTTTTGGTAAAAATTTGCTTTCTATAAACTGAGCACAAACTAGGACTTCAAATTCTTATTTTAAAAGTAATAATTATTCAGCTACTGTGCATTAAATTGATCTGAAATATCAGTAAAGCAGTTTATAAATTATTTTGACCAAAATCTGTACTTTTAAACTTCTGCTAATCATAGAATTATTAAAAATAAAAGATTAAATAAAAAAATTTAAGGTGTAATTTTTAAAAATCTTTTAACACTGAAAATAAATAAATAAATAATTAGTGTTAAATTTTAATGTAAAATGTTTAAGCAACAAAATATATTATAAAACTTTCTGAAGGATCACGTTGCACTGAAGATTTAATTAATAAAAAAGAAATTGAAATATTCAGCTTTGAAACACAGAAATAAATAACAATATTTCCACAACTGTTTTTATTTTGTAATTTTAAATTACATTCATATTTCACAAGATTTATTTTTACTGTATTTTTGGTCAAATAAATGCAGCCTTGATGAGCAAAGAGACATCTTGTAAATGTCAACCTTGCCATGAAAAAAATTACGTTTTCAACAAAATACCAAAACCGTTTCTATGTTTTTTGTGTCAGCAAGTATTTTACAGTACTTTAGAAATACTCAAAAATGTCTCTGTCAATTCTGTCAAATTTTATTTGATTTACCAAAGTCACACAAGTGGGAATTTCACAGCTGTCACATCCATAATGGAGTGATGTCACATCCATAACGAAGCTTTTTCCTCATAAATGCAAAAATATAAAATAAAATAAAATCAAACATGTTCATTCTATAGTGAGCCAGCTCCTATCCTGTTGATTAGCATATTTTTGGGAGGGTTGTGTAGTTTAATTCACAGAATTTCTACAAAGTATGTTGTCTACTGCAAACTCGCAGACTTTTTTGGTCACGTCCATAACGCATGTTTATTTCCCTCATTCAAAGTACAAAACATGTTTACAGATTGATATTTTTCTAATCTTATAACTCTGTGGTTAGTAGTTTTGGAAAATATAAACACTTGTTTCAATATAATGTTAACATATACTTTCTATGTGAATTTATGTTTCGGGTTTTTACTGCAAATGTAAAACATCCATAACGCTGGAATTGCTCAAATAATATTAAATTATACTTTTGCCTGAAATGAGCATTTATGCATTTATCCCATGCTTATCCCAAAGTTTTTAACCTTATATTTGTCATAGAGTTCTCTACTGAAGTTAAATGAATTAAATTAGATAATACAATGAAAAATAATCACATTAACTGGTTTATTCAAGTCCGAAATAAAAAAATAACACACATATCTTAATATAACCACACCACATGACAATCTCAAAACAGTATGCAATTCTGTAAGGGTGTAACGGATTACAGTTGATTCTTGATTCGTACGGGTCACAACCCACACTTCGTAACACACGTGGCCCAAGAATTAATATATTTTTTTTACTTGTAGATTAATCCTAAAGTTGTAACGATCACAGAGAGATCACCTCTCGCATCATTCAAATCACATGTATCAAAGCGTTTAGGCTTTCCTGTAAAATATAATGATGACGGAAGAAGTTGTGGTGGGTTATTCAGGATGTGCTGGGTTTCTTAGGTTATTAAAGGTGTTTTCTGTCACTACTTGTTTAGTCTGCATTAACAAGTAATTAATCATTAAAAGTTCGGGATCTCAACACCCACGCAACATTATTTATAAATGATGGGGATTTGCATATATTTAATTATTCTTCGAATCCGTGTTTGAAAAACGCAAAAATAAAAAAAGAGATTCAGTCTTTAGTCTTTTGAGTTAGTTATGAAGTTACAAATAACACAGAAGTACTGGGATAACAGTTTATAGTTTAGATAGAACCACTGATGTTTATGGTAAAGATTACAATCACTGTCATATGCATTTAATGACGCTCATAAAATGAAAGTTGTAGGCACCAATTACATTATTTAACCAATAGGTGGCGACAACCAGCGCTTAAATAATATGCCAATGAAAAATTCTGCAAAAATTATCCATCTAGCAATGAAACATGAAGTTTTATGAGCGAATAATCAAGTCATTTATTAAAAATAAATATGGGTTGTACAAATTATAATGTTAGATTTATACATTTTGTGTTTTCAGCGACAGTGGTAACACTGAATTTTTCATAGTACTGAAAATTTTACGATTTATTTTTTATTCATTTTTATTTTTATTACACCACTACAATTCTGAGTGTGCGTCACACAGGTGAGTGGGCCTGACAAACCACCTGTAGAAAACACACTCTTTCATCTCGCTGACACTTTAATCGACACTTACACCAGCTTTGCACATTTTCACCAGACGCTTTCTTACAATCACTTAGGGCTGGGCGATATGGCAAAAAAAAAAAATCTCGATTTTTTTCATAAAGTTTGACCGATTCACGATTTCGATTTCGATTTTTTTATTTATTTTTTTATAAAAAAATTTTTACTGTGTAACTACCTTACCAGCTTACCTTGTTCATTTAAATTTAAATAAATGCTGAAACTAGTTTTTTTCATGCTCACTTGTAAAAGAAAAGCAATAGTGTGACTAAACGCGGTTATGGCACTCTCTCATATAGGGATGCTAAACATAGCTACAATAGAAGTCACAGCAGGTCATATGTTGTGCAGCTTTGGTCAAATTTTATTGAAAATGACCAAAATGTAACGTGAAGATTAAAAAGGATTGGAGGGGAAATAAATATTTCAAATATCTGTCCATAACAGAAAAATAAACAATGATAATGCAACAATAGTTTATCTGTATTAGTGGCATGGCAGAAATATATATTTGGACAGGCCTTGTCAAAGTGAGCGGGCACTTTCACTAATAAAAAATATAGCACTTAAATTATTTCATAACAATCAATAAAATAACAGCGGTTTTATATCAAAAGTTGGTAATGATATAAAATATACTACATTTTGATGGTAAAAAATAACCATTTAAACGATTTCAGTATTTAAACATTAAATAACGAATGCATCAAGTTAAATATAAAAAAACAAATGAAACAACACACAGCATATCAGGATATAAAGGACTATATTTAGCAAAATGCTGCTCTTTTTATCTTTGTAATTTTATAGTTTTATTTTTGTTATTTTAATTATTTTTTGTCTTCATAAATAACTAACGAGCTGTAGACAAATGTATGCTTGACGTTTTAGAAAATATTTGTGCGTAGCTCCACCACCCAGTATATATTAAAGATCACCGTGAACAAAAAAAAAAAAAAAAACCCACAGAAACCTGTTACATATCTATATATATTTAAATGTCTATCTTATATTTAACTGAATCGTGTAATGGCCTATAGCTGAAATGTTGGAAACATTTGTCGATACGTATTGATATTTTTTGGAGTAAAAACTGCCGACATTTAAGAATCCATATTTATTTTATTCATTCATTCATTTTACTTGTTTATTGGTGCATATATGGGTTATGATTTAATTCATACAGTACCGTCCTTCAGGTGGTGCGCGGGTATAATATACAAAACCAGCCATCTGGGCTTTGAACTAGGTGAAATTATTTCCTTGTGTGTGTGTGTGTGGAGCGATGGGTGCGCGGGCATAAGTGACTAAAAGTGACTCCACCTGTCGAGCCCGTCTCGCAGCTCGCGCGGGAGAGGGAGAGGGAGAGGGAGAGGGGGAGAGAGAGAGAGAGAGAGAGAGAGAGAGAGAGAGAGAGAGAGAGAGAGAGAGAGAGAGAGAGAGAGAGAGAGAGAGGAGAGAGAGAGAGAGAGAGAGAGAGACGGCTGCGGGGACGCGAACAACAGCACGACGCGCGTGAAAATATTAGCGAAGCTGGCTAGTCCGCCCTGGCGCGCTTCCGCTAAATCAGCTGGTAGCTCATCAACAGAGCCGCGACGTCAACACACAGAATCAGCACAATTCAGCACGGTTGTCTAACAGTTTAGAACGGTTTGGCACGATAGTGGGAAAGTGGCTTTAATATTTTTATAAAAAAATCGCGATTTTTCGATTTTGTAAAAAATAAAATCGTCTTAAAACGTAAATTCGAATTAATCGAAAAAATCGAAAAAATCGCCCAGCCCTACAATCACTCCATATCTCTAAAAAAAACACAAGGACAAACCACCTGTAGAAACACTCTTTTACTCTAGCACTTAATTTTCAGAGCACTATCAGTTTCTTTGTATACTTGGCAGTTCTTGTGGGTATTGCCTCTTCCTGTTGAATCACTGAATACCTCTTTAATTGTAAGTCGCATTGGACAAAAGCGTCTGCTAAATGACTAACTGTAAACGAGATCCGTAACGAGAACCTATAAGCATTAATTCATATTCATACCAACTAATTTTAGGTAGTTTAAATCAGAGATCACTCCAAGTTAAAGACTGCAGGTTTTACAGTGCTTTTCAGGTTTTTGAATTTGCATCATATTCATAGAAATCTTTCAGTAGATAAATAAATATAGCCCATATCAAATCTCTACACTCCAAATCACATTGGCAACTTCCAATCTTAAAAGCAGGGAGTTCTCAGAAAGACCTGGGGGCAGGATTAGAGGTGAGGTGCAGGACTTACCCAGAGCTCATGCTTTTCTGAAGCGCATTCGCACCTGTATGCGAGGAGTTGCACAGCGCTTGCATCATATTTGGCTACTTTCTGCGGTATATAGAAAATTAGCATGTCAATATTCCAACGGCCGGAGAGTATGTGCTGAATTTAGCCTCCAGAAATAGGCAGCTCATGTAAATCCAGGCCTTAGATGTGAGCCGATGCGTCTGCTAGCACGTCAGAAAATTAGCATGGGACACACAGTACAGTGCATTTAACTACCTTATCACCTTAAAACCCTGAAAATCCAGGATAAACCAGTGTGAAGTTAGATCTGGTTATACAGTAGCAACTACTGTACCATCCCATGTTACTCCCAGCATGCTTTAGCTTTAAAGGGGGCCTATTATGCAAAAATCACCTTTATAAGGGGTTTAAAAACAATTGTGCGGCAACAGTCTGTGAATATAACCAGCTCATATTGGTAAAAATGTATTACTTTTATTTTCTAAAATCACACTTGATACAAACAGGCTGCAGAAACACTTTGTTTGACATTCTCCCTTTGTATGTGTCATCAGAGCTGGAAAGCCCCGCCCATAAGTGATGATCTCTCCCCCATTAGCATAATAAGTTAGTCTTGTTTTTGAATCTATCACTAAGCTGACACATAGGCATTTGTAGCTCCACCCTCTTCTGAAATAAGCTCAATCTCATTTGAATGTAAAGCGACAGTTACCAAAACAGCATTATTTGGGGGGTATTTTTGAGCTGAAACTTCACACACACACACACACACACACACACACACACACACACACACACACACACACACACACACACACACACACACACACACACACACACACACACACACACACACACACACACACACACACACACACTCTCTAGGGACATTAGAGACTTATTTTACATCTTGTAAAATCTGCATAAAAGGTCCTGTTTAATATATTTATATATTGCTGCAGTTTGGTTATTTTTTTATCTTCTCTCAAACATTATTTAGCAAAAAAATGTGACCACCGTTTACTTTAATATTAAGTCCTAACGAGTATCCTTGCTGTCTACTAAGGCTAAACCTAAACTAAACCTTCTGTGGGATCATTCTAGGGAGGTATTTCATTCTGCTTTTCATTATGTTTCTATGTTATGTAAATGCACTCAACTATTTGTAGTTTCTTGTGCAAATTGAGCACTAAAAAAGTAGTTTCACTTTTACAAAGACACATCTGTAGACCTTGAATTTTTTTATTATACTCTGAATCTTGCTTTGTAAGTTTAATTTATTGCTATATATTTTTATATTATAATATATATTAAAATTATAATATATCATAGTTCAAAATAATGTCATTTTAATATTTTAGGATTCATTCATTCATGCATTCATTCATTTTCCTTCAGCTTAGTCCCTTTATTCATCAGGGGTCGCCACAGCGGAATGAACCGCCAATTATTCCAGCATATGTTTTACACAGTGGATGCCCTTACAGCTGCAGCCCAGTATTGGGAAACACCCATAAACTCTTACATTCACACACACACACATACACTACGGCCAATTCAGTTTATTCAATTCACTTATAGCGCATGTGTTTGGACTGTGGGGGAAACTGGAGGAAACCCACGCCAACACGAGGAGAACATGCAAACTCCACACAGAAATGCCAACTGACCCAGCTGGGACTCGAACCAGCAACCTTCTTGCTGTGAGGTGACAGTTCTAACCACTGAGCCACCATGCCACCCATTTTAGGATACAAATATTGGCTAAAATAATAACATTATAATTTAACCAAACTGTATTTAATGTATAACATTTACAGTTGTGGATAGATGTTCTAAAAGTATATTTATGGCAACATTTGCCAAAAAGACTTCACATGTAATTGACTTTTTAACCCTCATAATGTATTCAAAATAAATTTGCATACTAATTTTGCATTCGTGGTCCATGTGAACCTTTGTATTCAAAATTAAAAAGCATAACTAAATATTGTTCAATTAAAACCATATTTTCATTAATGAGTGACTGTGGAATGATATAAACAACCCAGACTCATTCTGAAAACGAACCGTGATATACATTTCTGGAAAGTGCCAAATACGTCCCAGGAGGTTTTTTTTTTGCAGTTTTGGTTTTCGCAAATCCACCAGAGGCCGCTCTGTACGCTTCTTGAGATCTCAAATTTCTCTCGTGAGTGCCATTTACGCCTGCTTTTCTCGCGTAAATCCACCAGAGGCCGCTGTCGACTGACTGACTGACCGACTGACCGATCGACTTGGGTCACCCTTCTCCTTCACTAAACCTAACCAATAGTGTTTTTCAAAAGCACCGATTGACCAGTGCCCACCCACTTCCCTAAACCCAACCGACAGTTTTAGAAAGCAATCCAGAAAAAGAAAAGCCCTCGTCGGATTTTACCACATTCTCACCTTGTTATTTACTTGTTTATTTTATCTTTTGGCCTCTGTTTTTGTCTTACCCACTTTATAGAGCCGTTCATCGCCAGACTCAAACCCCATTCTCGTGGTCAACTTCGCAATGCGTCTTAAGTCTGCCAACGTACATGGTAGAGCTGCACGATTCTGGCTAAAATGAGAATCACGATTTTTTTGCTTAAAATCAAGATCATGAATTTCTCACGATTCTATAGATGTAAAATAAAGGGTAATATGAGTAGGCTATTGTTATTATTTCTCAGACATATGGTAAAACAACAATAATAATATTATGTGTATCTGCTGTTGGTTAAAATGCTAAATTTTGAATAGACTTTGAATGGTGGACTTAAAAAGACTTTAAATTTGTTCTGGTCATTAATGCACAGTAGAGTGATGCCATCAGAATACAGAATATTCATAATTCTAAAGTTGAATTATTATGTTTGGGAAATATGCTTGCCATTTGTCATTGACAACATTATTAGACCTTTTTTTCTACTGGTAAAATCAGACATTTGTCATTATCTTATTCCCTCTTGCATTATATTCAGCATTATATACACTCTCAGAAATAAAGGTACAGGAGCTGTACTGGTACCTCAAAGGTACATTTTAGGTACATTTGAGTACTAATATGCACCTTTGAGGTACCACTGTGGACTCTTTGGGTACAAATATGTATCTTTTGAAAAGGTACTGCCCCAGTGACAGCTCTTGTACCTCTAGTGTAGGCTAGAGTAGTTATACTGACACTGTTAAACATTTATTTCCATGCACAACACTCTGTGTTCGCTATGAAAGAAAAACATATGAAACACTTGTCGCAATAAGCAATCAGTAAAATGCGATAGGATTATTTAAATGATGTCTGCGCTTTCGGTTTCATTTTCACTGCCAAGTGCTGTTCATACTTCCTGCGCGGCTCCCAAACGATCACTCTGTGCCACAAACTGAATGTTATTTACAACTTTATTACCTGTTATTCACAGCCTATGCAGGTTCTGTTCGCTAAAGTAGACGCGTGCACGTTAAGTAGCGCGCGCGCCCTCTCTGTGGTAGCAGTTCACGTCACGTGTTATTTCGCGGTCGGGAATACATC
Organism: Danio kyathit; assembly: GCA_903798195.1. NCBI lineage: Eukaryota > Metazoa > Chordata > Actinopteri > Cypriniformes > Danionidae > Danio > Danio kyathit. Next base: position 64,189,816 of record LR812519.1, on the reverse strand, counting down.
ATTACGTGAAGACAGAAATGAAATTTTGGGGTGAATTATACCTTATAAATACAGTATGTGATGCGTTCAACACCATTTGGAGGTGTCCATGTCGCTGAGCAACGTATGTAAAACAACGTGAAGACTTTGATTCTCTCCTGAACTTGAGTATATGATTGGCAGAATCGTAGAAATACTGAATTAGAATCGTCTAGGGGTCGAATCGAGATCGCAATCTTTTTTCGATTAATCGTGCAGCTCTAGTACATGGCGAGCTAACTGGACAAACTGGTAACAGCGGGAAAGTCGTCCACATGGAGGTAAGCTGTCAGCTGGTAAGCGCGAAAAGGAACGGCTTCATACTGCCACGTAGCGTTCATTTTTAAAAACGAAATTCAGCCATACATCTCCAGAAACGTATATAGGGCTACGCTTTCAGAATGAGCCTATGTTGGATATAAAGGTTTAAAATATTACCATCCTTTTTGTAACCTTTTCATTAAAATATTTTATGAAAATTATTTGAAATTACACTGACCACACCAAAAAAAAGAAAGTAAAAATGGATTGAAATGCTCCATTCCTAGGAAGCCTACTGGGTGCTGGAACTGAGCTGCTGTCTTTATCATACAATGTTTTTCATGATATAATCCAGACGTACTGACTCCTGTCAACTCCGACTTCTTATTCGTGACCCTGACAGGTAGTCCATGATATATATCAATAATAAATGTAATAAATATTTTGGTCTGCCCATGTATCACAGAAACCTCATGTATTTTTGGGAAAAGTACACACTGTTCACTCCTGCTCGTCTGTGCAGATAACAAAGGTTTCCTTTGGGAAGCACAGAATTTTGCAGGAACTTCAGAACATTGGACTCTTAAATAACATACAGAAAAATTAACTAATTAAATTCATCCAGTAAAACACTTGGAGCCATAACAGCAAAAACAAGACTTCCTGTGGGCAAAGATGTGCTGTTAATTAAGAGAAAGTGAAACAGTGCTGTACCTTTTGTTTAGAGAACCAGAGATGGAAAATCCAGTTATTCTCCATGAATGTCAAAAGGTTATGAAATATCTCATTAAGAGCGGGCAGCGGCGGGCAGATCATGAAGTCGGAGTGTGTTAATAGACCGCTGTGTGCCAGGCTGATAATCCTGATTCATTTTCTATGTTTGGACTGTTCTGAGGATTTGAGCTTTGAACAGAGATCAAACCCTGAGATCTTTGTTAAATGCAGATCTGCACAAACACACCACATCCATTCGAAACGTTTTCACACCTTCTCCTGATCCAGATTTAAACCCAGAGCCAGTTTAAACAGTATTTATTCATCATTGTTAACATTAGTTAATAAAAATAGAGTCATTAAATAACAGTATTACACAGCTTTCTGGAAAACCTGATTCTGATTGGTCAGTCACAATACATGTTATTCTCAGATAACAACCGGTAAAACTAATAACACACAGACTCATATGGGTACTTTGAATCATCTTGACCATTAATGTATATATTCATTCATTCATTTTCCTTTGGCTTAGCCCCTTATTCACCACAGCGGAATGAACCGCCAACTTATCCAGCATATGTAGTATGTAGCAGATGCCCTTCCAGCTGCAACTGATCACTGGGAAACATCCATACACACTCATTCACACACATGCACTATGGACAATTTAGCTTACCCAATTCATGTATAGTGTATGTCTTTGGACTGTGGGGGAAACCGGAGGAGGAAAGACACGCCAACACAGGGAGAACATGCAAACTCCACACAGAAACATCAACTGGCCCAGCCAAGACTCAAACCAGCGACCTTGTTAACATTAGTTAATGAAAATAAAGTCATTATAGCACAGCTTTCTGGAATACTTGATTCTCATTGGTCAGTCATAACATTACATGGTATTTTCAGATAACCGGTAAAACTAATAACACACAGACTCATCTGGGTACTTTAAATCGTCTTGAATATATTCTATTTAGAAAATAATGAATATACTTAGTTCTGTTGTTTGCTGTACACCATGTCACACAGCAGCTTAAGTGCTTTAGTTCAGTTTTTTTGTAATAAGTCAGAAATGTCAGGGAGGCCGCCTACTGCATTATTACGGTATTATTACCTCTTAGAACTGTCTTGAGTGTCTGCACTTCAAAAGAGCATCTCACGCCTCTAAAAGCCAAAGGCAAAAGTTATTTATTATATAAGGGCAAAAAAGCCCACAGTGGTTTCTCCTACTGCTGGAAATTACATTTTTATTTTCGAAATTTGGCGCCAGTTTATCAGAAAGTGACGATTTTATTCTCTATGACTATATACGCAAATATATCTGATGCCCTATTGCAATTTTGCGCATAAGTTTAATTTGCATCTTTGGATAGAAATATCACTTCCTCCTTTGTATGGGCGTGGCCTAAATGTGCTCTGTCTCTATTACATCATAGAGTAGAACATTTTAAAAGCTCTTGTTTCGGCCGACTGCCTTCAATATAAACTTTTTGTGTTGTTATTGTTATGGTTTTTATAGTAACAATCAGGTTTTGAGTTCTGAAACTTACAGGAGGTTTTAATAGCACTATGACCTCTCATATATAAAAAGATCAAGGGGATTTTGGTTTCTCAGTTCATGACCCCTTTAAAATTACATGTCCTAACAACAGTTGACACGGCACCTCAACACGTGATATAAGCTGTCTTGTCCATGTTAAAAGAAGTTTTGTCCTAACCCTCTGTGACAGCAACGCACACAATTTCTATTTTGGCAATGTTGTGGTAAAACAACAGCATAAACTACTATGACAATGATCACCTCAGGTACTGATTTTGTGCCTTATTCAGTGTTAAATGCTTCCAATGTGAGTTTGAATACCATTTTAAGTGACATTTACTGCAGTGTTTCCTCTAGGATTTTTTCCAGCAGTGGCGGCAGGACTTTTTTTACACAGATCTGCCAACTGTTTCAAAGATAAATATTACACGCAGTATTGCAAGTCAAGATAGCATTCATGTAATAAGAGCATGCGAATCTCTTTGCTTGCGCGCCGATTTCCTCTTCGTGAACTTCTTGCACGCACTCAAATTTACACGTTCAAGTGCAGATCTTCTCGTGCGCTCTCCAGTAAGCGCTGCTGAAGCGCGATTTGGTGCGTTTCCGACATTAACGCGTCGACTGAAGTAAAATGAAACGGCTATAAACTCCAGCAAGATAAAGTCATTGTATGCAGAGTCATTGACCTTTATCAATAAAGTATATTTATGGAAACTGTGTTCATCTTAAACTGAAAGCTACACCGTGTTTGCTGGACTCACGCACCTGTCAGTCAGTCTGACAGAGAGTCAGTCAGCATGTCACCTTAAAGGGTTGAACAAACAGCGCACAGCACTACTACGGTTACAGAAAGTTTGCGCTGTTTACCCCTAATATGTTTTGGTGCGATTATAACCCGCTATAAAAAACACGACTAAATGTTTTAAAAGAGAAGTTGTAATGTAGCCGTGGCGGGATGAATTTTGGCGTGGGGCCCGCCACGGATGAATGAATGTAGCGGAAACCTTGTACTGCCATACTACTGAAAGCAGCAGCAGATAGTTTACCTCAGATCTTGAAAATTACATAACTAGCAGACGCTTTGAAAATGAAAGTCAAAACTGTGACAACATCTGTCACTCAGTAGGATATTAATAATGTTAAAGATGTTTAGTATGCATTAATTAGATTAAAAACCTTTACCATTTCATTGAGAGTGCAGTGGATGGTATTTAAATGTTTCTGTCGTGTCATGTTTGCTGAAATCTTGTTGCATCATGTGGTTGTTAAGACATGGTGTTACTATTCAGTGATAATCATCGCTTTCTTTATTCAACAGGTACATGGCAATTGTTCACCCGCTGAAGCCCCGTATGAAGTATCAGACAGCGTACTGGCTTATATTTGGGGTCTGGATAATCCCGGTTCTCATCGCCGTACCGTCCGCATACTTCGCCACAGAGCACGAGTACCCGCACAGCACACTCCACCACGACAAGAAGATCTTCTGTGCCCAGATCTGGTCTGCAGAACAGCAGCTCATGTACCGCTCCTACTTCCTCTTCATCTTCATCGTGGAGTTCCTGGGGCCCGTGGCCACCATGTCAGTCTGTTACGCACGGATTTCAAAGGAGCTTTGGTTTAAGAATGTTCCCGGATTTCCAACGGAGCAACTTCGGAAGCGTCTACGACGACGGCGCAGAACAGTCGTGGCACTAATCGCGGTTTTGGTGGCGTACGTGCTGTGCTGGGCGCCGTATTACAGTTTCACATTGCTACGCGATTTTTACCCGGCGCTGATCACGCGAGGGCGAAATTCTCTTGTCGTTTTTTACATCATCGAATGCATTGCTATGAGCAACGGTGTCATTAATACTCTCTGTTTTGTGAGCGTTAGGAATAATGCAGTGAAGTGGCTCAGAGCGGTTAAATTCGCTAAGTGGCGCTCACTGACGAGGGTAATTGTCGGTAAGATGGCGGAAGACGACATTAGGACTTCCTCATTGAGAGTTACTGAGGATGTGGAATGCACACGGATCAAATAACAAATAATAATCTTTCATGAGGACCAAAAAATGCTGACTTTGAAAGGATCAATGAGTTTATGAATATGAATTTTGAGAGGCAAAATGATGATTGCAGTGTGTTTCAGCCAACAGTTGTGGTGTTTTGTGTTTGTTTGTTTTTTTAGTCTTTTTGATTTTGAGGCTCAATTTAGCAACAAATTTCTCTGTGTTTCAGCAAATCTTGACAATCTTATTTTGACACATTTTGGGAAAATGCTTTGAAAATAGTAAAATAAAAAAATTCAACAATAGACTCTGGGCTAATTGACAACCCTTTCGTTATGTTCCGGGCTGTTTTTGCCCCATTGACTTCCATTATAATGACATGTTTTGATTTCAAAGCTATGACACCATATAATCATGCGTTCTTGATCGTTGCTGGTTTTCCCTGTTGGGAAGAGGTAAAACCTTTAATTTTTACTGTTGATCATCAGTTGCAATGCAAAAAATGCTTAGATTCTGCCTTCTATATGGAGTATAGTGTGTGTGTGTGTGTGTGTGTGTGTGTGAGAGAGAGAGAGAGAGAACTCCGTCTAAGGCCTCGTTTACACTAATATGTTTTAGTTTTAAAATGGCATTTTAGAACGAAAACGATCCCCGTCCACACTGGCGTTTCACCTAGCGTTTCTGAACAGATCTCTGTCCACACTATACCGCTGAAAACGCACATCACATAAGTTAATATATTCATTTATGTGACCACGCACACTGATTCTGCACATTTGACTGATTGCTTTCCTTTATTACCTACAGTTGAAGTCAGAATTATTTGCCCCCCTGTTTATTTTTTCCCCCAATTTCTGTTTAACGGAGAGAAGATTTTTTTCAACACATTTCTAAACATAATAGATTTAATAACTCATTTCTAATAACTGATTTATTTTATCTTTGCCATGATGACAGTAAATAATATTTGACTAGATATTTTTCAAGACACTTCTATACAGCTTAAAGTGACATTTAAAGGCTTAACTAGGTTAATTAGGTTAACTAGGCAGGTTAGGGTAATTAGGCAAGTTATTGTATAATAATGGTTTGTTCTGTAGACTATCAAAAAAAGATTTAGCTTAAAGGGGCTAATAATATTGTCCTTAAAAATTTAGCAAAAGAGACAGGGCATGTTTAATACATTTCAATGAAAGTGAATGGAGGCAGTTATGCTATAGGCTCCGTTTTGTTTTAAATATGCATACAGTGAAGATGACGGTCACATAAATATGTAGCTACAAGACTCCTTAACATTTTTGGTGTTTTGTTTAGTTGTTAATATCAAATTGAAAATAGGCAGTTCCTTATATCATGTTTTCATTTTATTGTTAAGAAACAACATAGCCAGGGTGATGTGAATGCGTTATAAAGTATACTGTTCCCTTAGATGATTTACCCGATGTATCCTCGGGAGTTTGTTTTCCATCAAACTTGCGAAGTCTGAACTTAAGGAGAGGATGCAAGACTGAACTTTGTGTACTTAATATTGAAAAAAAGGCCCAATCAGATCACTGTCTGCAGCCATGTCTCTATTTTCAGATGTCTGTTTTCCCCTATCCACACTGACAGAGAGGAGCAACGTTTTAGATCCAAATTGGCCTCTTCAGCATTTCCAAAACGGATCGTTTTCGGGGCTCGAAAACTCTGGGATAGTGTTGACAGTAAGCATAACTTTAGCAAAACTTATGCGTTTTAAAACTAAAACGTTTTAGTGTAAACAGGGCCTAAAGGGTTAATACTGCCAACTGATGATAAACAGTAAAAATTACACATTTGAGCTCTTTCCAACAGGGAAAACCAGAAACAATCAAGAACACATGATTATATGCTGTCATGGCTTTGCGATCCAAAAATGTTATTATAATGGAAGTCAATGGGGTGAAAACAGCCCCGAACATAATGAAAGGGTAGTCAATTTGAATACACAAGGGTTAAAAATGAAGTCGATGAGAGACTAAACTGGTTTGTGAGCAACTTGAAAGCAAGTGAGATTCATATATTTATACTAAGTCCAATGTAGTGATAATTTCCCAGCTGAACAAGAAAAGCACTTCTTCAAAGACTCTTTTTACACCTGACAGCAACATGCTTTTTTTAGTGATCGCAACAAAGGTTGTGTGATCAGTGTTAAATTGCTGGAGGCAGCCAGGATTTTACCCAACAGATTTTAGCAAAAGTGCTAGATGAAAAATCTAGTTATAAATTCCCTTTCAGACTAATGTGAAAAACAACAAATGCTAATCGTGCCTCTACCTACATTTTCTCCTAAAATGTACCTATGGCATACATTTCACTGACTTTTCCAGCTAATTTTTAACACCAGCTTTTATTCCCACAAAATCAATTTAATTCAATTCATGTTTATTTCTATAGCACTTTTACCATGTAGATTGTGGCAAAGCAGCTTAACACAGAAGTTCTAGTAAATTGAAACTGTGTCAGTTCAGTTTTCAGAGCTGAGGTTCAGTTTAGTTCAGTTCAGTGTGGTTTAATTTTCACTGCTGAAAATCCAAACACTGAGGAGCAAATCCATGGATGCGCAGCTCAAATCATGATTACAGGGGCAGATGATCAATTAATAAGGGAATTTCTAATGCATTTCAAATGCACAATACAGCGTTTAACCTGCTTAAAAAAACGTTTACCTTATTTATTTAGGAGGATTCTGAAAACTGATCACTTTTTATATCCATCACTATAGCCAATAATCTATTTATAGGCTGCCAAATACAATTCTTGATATTTGTTTTTCTGAGCCTGATTACAAAACTAGATCTTTCTTATTATACAAAGTGCAATTCTGCTCTTTTTTTGCTGTAAACATTCACATGACATGTTATCTAAAAGTCACCAATCAAACTTGTTGTGACAAAACACATCTTAAGTGGTTCAACTGTCTGAAATAATCCATAAATGATTGACCAATGATTCATTTTCCTATAGGGCCGATAACACTAACCTTCAAAACAAGCATTTGTTGGCTGACAATACCCATATTTCCGTAATGTATCGTGCACCAACATGCATCACTGTAAATAAATACATCTGAGTTCATCCGCTCCTTGTGTTTGTCTGTTCAGAGAAAGTAAACTTGCTTTGTAGCTTCACTGGTACAGCACAGTTTTTTTTTTTTTTGTAGTTTTTTACATATACTCGAGGGTCCACATATACAGTGTGTGAGACATGAATTTCATCATCCAAAAGTATGCATGTATGTACTATAAAACCAAAATCTAAAAAATATTTTGTGACCATGCATGCATATATTGTATGTATCTCGCTCATTCACTTTGAATTGTTATTGCACTAGCTCAATATCTCAAAATCAGTCAGAACACAGATAGAACCTTATAATTCCAAGGCGACAATATGGCAAAAAATCAGTAGATGCCTTGAAGAGAGCTTGTGTTGAATCATGTAAAATGCTTTCAACTCAATTGAATTCAATTGAAGTTTATTTGTATTTGGGATCGCATGGAGCACACTCACGCATCCTATAGTTATGTGATGCATTGTGTGTATGCTTTACTAAAAAATATTGGTCTTTAATCTAGTTTTGAACTGAGAGAGTGTGTCTAAGCTATTCCAGAGCTTAGGAGCCATAAATGAGAAGCCTCAACCTCCTTTAGTTGACTTTGCTACTCTGAGTACTTTGCTGAGTTTTGAGAAAGGTTGGATTGTAGCAAGACAGAAAGTTGGTTAGATAAACAGGAACTAGATTATTTAAAGCTTAAAATGTAAGAAGCAATGTTTTATAATCAATACAGAACCTAACGGGGAGCTAGTGTAAGGAAGATAAAATTGAGGTGATAAACGAGTACAAAGATATTTTTGTCACTCATATCTTTAGAAGAACAAAACTAAAAACCTAAAGTAGACAAGGATGTTTTTTTTAGTTCTTATGATTTAAGCAAACGTGTTTGTGCACACTACCATAAGCAGTATTGACATTATTCTGCAATGTTGAAGTGCTCTCACTTTTGCTTTAACACTTCTGATTCAGTTGCCTATGGGATAAATGGCTAAGAATAATAAATGAATGTCAAACTACTCTACAATATACATTAAAAGTAGAATAATATAATACAAAAATATCAGTTTGCAACATCAAGCAGCATACAGAGTTGTTTTTAACATCAAAATCAATGGAAGTAAATGAGACCGGAAGTCTCGAGCCAAAAATATTCCAGTGGCTGTACATGAAGAATAAGGTCAATACTCTGAAAGGCTGTGCATTTTAATGTATGCATAAAAAATTAAGTATACTTTGGGCTTGATATAGAGCACTCAGGTATGAGTCCCATGAAACACCCTTAAGTTGTGAGAATTATAAACAATGTAAAAAAGCTATGGTTGCTTCAACAAATACATATATACAGGCAGTGCAGAATTATTAGGCAAATGAGTATTTTGACCACATCATCCTCTTTATGCCTGTTGTCTTACTCCAAGCTGTATAGGCTCGAAAGCCTACTACCAATTAAGCATATTAGGTGATGTGCATCTCTGTAATGAGAAGGGGTGTGGTCTAATGACATCAACACCCTATATCAGGTGTGCATAATTATTAGGAAACTTCCTTTCCTTTGGCAAAATGGGTCAAAAGAAGGACTTGACAGGCTCCGAAAAGTCAAAAATAGTGAGATATCTTGCAGAGGGATGCAGCACTCTTAAAATTGCCAAGCTTCTGAAGCATGATCATCGAACAATCAAGCGTTTCATTCAAAATAGTCAACAGGGTCGCAAGAACCGTGTGGAAAAACCAAGGTGCAAAATAACTGCCCATGAACTGAGAAAAGTCAAGCGTGCAGCTGCCAAGATGCCACTTGCCACCCGTTTTGCCATATTTTAGAGCTGCAACATCACTGGAGTGCCCAAAAGCACAAGGTGTGCAATACTCAGAGACATGGCCAAGGTAAGAAAGGCTGAAAAACGACCACCACTGAACAAGACACACAAGCTGAAACGTCAAGACTGAGCCAAGAAATATCTCAAGACTGATTTTTCTAAGGTTTTATGGACTGATGAAATGAGAGTGAGTCTTGATGGGCCCGTGGCTGGAGGCAGAGAGGGCAGAGAGCTCCAGTCCGACTCAGACGCTAGCAAGGTGGAGGTGGAGTACTGGTTTGGGCTGGTATCATCAAAGATGAGCTTGAGTCCTACTGCCAGTTTCTGGAAGACACCTTCTTCAAGCAGTGGTACAGGAAGAAGTCTGCATCCTTCAAGAAAAACATGATTTTCATGCAGGACAATGCTCCATCACACGCGTCCAAGTACTCCACAGCGTGGCTGGCAAGAAAGGGTCTAAAAGAAGAAAAACAATTGACATGGCGTCCTTGTTCACCTGACCTGAACCCCATAGAGAACCTGTGGTCCATCATCAAATGTGAGATTTACAAGGAGGGAAAACAGTACACCTCTCTGAACAGTGTCTGGGAGGCTGTGGTTGCTGCTGCACGCAATGTTGATGGTGAACAGATCAAAACACTGACAGAATCCATGGATGGCAGGCTTTTGAGTGTCCTTGCAAAGAAAGGTGGCTATATTGGTCACTGATTTGTTTTTGTTTTGTTTTTGAATGTCAGAAATGTATATTTGTGAATGTTGAGATGTTATATTGGTTTCACTGGTGAAAATAAATCATTGAAATGGGTATATATTTGTTTTTTGTTAAGTTGCCTAATAATTCTGCACAGTAATAGTCACCTGCACACACAGATATCCTCCTAAAATAGCTAAAACTAAAACAAACTAAAAACTACTTCCAAAAATATTCAGCTTTGATATTAATGAGTTTTTTGGGTTCATTGAGAACATGGTTGTTGTTCAATAATAAAATTAATCCTCAAAAATACAACTTGCCTAATAATTCTGCACTCCCTGTATCTCATTTGCTTTTGTTTACACTGTCAGTTTTAACATATGAGTTGTCTCATTTATTAAATAGTGACAATAACAGTCATTTCTAAACTTCACCCAACATACAATAATAAAGCATTGCTAGATTTACTGGATAAAACTTTTTGTGATTGTAGTGTGACTCATTAAACATTTCACTTAAAGGTGCAGTATGTAAGTTTGACACCCAGTGTTTGAACTAGGTATTGCACTTCTGGTTCAAAACACATGCAAGAGCAGGTTGCCAGATTGACGATGTACATTTAACAATGTCAAAGAGGCTTAATATGTAGTAATTAGATTGTAAACCTTACCATTTCGTTAGAGTGCAGTATTTTGTGCTTCTGAATGGCTGTACTTAAATTTCCATCGTGCTGCATCTGGTCCAAACAGAAATTTTCACAGCAAATCTTGTCACATAGCGTGTTGTTAGGACACATAATGTTTATGTTCGTAATATTTATATAATTTAATCAATTAATAACCACCTCATGTGGATCTCTGAATCTGCGTCTCATTTCAGGGCTGTTACTGTCTACCATGAGGGTGCATTTTTGGTAATGGACACACTTCCTGACTGAAAGGCAACCCGGGGTGCTGAAATATAATTGGCTAAACTGGCATGGGGCAGGTTAAATGACCAAAACAAAAACAGACGTTCTTCTGGCACGGAAAGCACATTTTTAAAGCAGAATATCGGACTTCAGGATTGTTTTTCAGATAAACAAGAATGTTCACTTAGCATGCTTCTTAATAACATAAAGGTATTTTTATGCTTTAAGTCAAAAACTTACACACAGCAACGTTAAAACACATGCAAAATATAAACATAATTATGAAGAAAAGGTCACCACATGAACAGTATAGAACTATAAAAAAGTATTTTGCTCTTTTATGATTAAAACAAAGAGTTTAAAGCTGGTATTCAACTCAAGAGCATGCTTTTATTGAACCCCATGTTCTGTTAGTTGCTTTTGATTACCCAAAAATATTAAAAATGAGGCCAAAATGTCCTGTTTTCCCTAAACGTAATCTCCATGAAAGCAGATTTCCAAATATGTGTCCACAAGTATAAAAACATAATTAGAGGCAATGAATTTATTCCCATTTTGTTTTATGATCAGCGTACATACAACTGTATATTTGGGTTCATTGAATTATTTTTCATTTCCCAAACGCTGTAATGGAAGACAGTCACATCTGGAGCTTGGAATAACATTAAAAGCTAAAACGTATCTGTAATAGCATCTGCCTACCAGGTTTTCTGTGGATCATCTTAAATGCTTTTGACTGGGAAATCAAGTTAGCAAATTGCTCCTTTCCCTAGTTTACAATTCATATCCTCACAGCTTTTGGGTACAAGATGCACTCTTGTTTTATATTGAAAAGAAACTTGTGTTTCCATAAACACGCCATCCCCCTTTTTTTTAAGTACGTTCTGGACTTTCCGAGTAGGTTTAATACATTGAACAAATACAGAAACATGAGCAGGCGCCTTGGGAGATATAAAAGTGAACGAATCGCATTATAACAAGTCAAGCGCAGCAAAAAAAGAAGAATAAAACTTTATTAGAAGAACCAGGAGTCCCCTTGCACATCATTAACAAGGAATTATCAGTGTGTGTGACTCAATCTGAAAAACACATTCGCTTTGTTTTCAGTCAGCTCCCTGCGCAGGCAGCATTTAAAGTCCCTGTGTAATTTCAATGGACACTTCTTATTTTTATTTCAGATGATTTATCTGTGCACATCATGACCTTTTTACTTGTTCTGATAATCTTTAATCAAAATAAATTGTCACTCCACGTGTCAGTCATGAAATCCACCAATGCACTGTAAAAAGTTAGACAATGTATGTTTTTACGTTACTTTAACTTAATTTACAAAGTTAATCAGGTATCAACTTAATTTTTTAAGTTAAACTAATTTTAACTTGATGATTTAAGCTTGATTGATGTAAGTTACCATGAGTTGTTAAGTTAAATTGGTTTAACTTAAAAATGTAAGTGAGCAACCTATTTTTTTTACAGTGTAGCAAATCAATCCAACCAATTCCCTGCCGACACAATCAAGCAATTTACACAAAATAATAATATTAAATACATCTGTTATAAAAGATGATGAACGAGGTAAGAAAAATGTCTAAATAATAATATAAACTGACTAATATAGTTAACTAAGTTACACTATAAAAATACCAGCCTGATCTCATGAGAAAACTAAGTATTTTACGTTTTGTCAGTTTAGTGGTTCAGTCGTACGAAATTGTACGATTTTAAAAAGGAGGCGTGGCACCTAACCCCACCCCTAAATCCAACCGTTATTGGGGGATGAGCAAGTCGTACTAAATTGTACGAATTAGATTGTACGAATTCATACGAATTAGCCACTAATCAAAAAGTTACGAATTGCTGTGAGATTGTGTTGAAAAATACACAACATTTCAAGCTACAAACAACAAAGTCTGGTCAGGTCTTCAAACTTATCAGGGCATGTTCAAAAACACTGTAGTATTTACTTTAAATTACTATAATGTGCAGAAAATACATATTTATTAATTAACTTTAACTCATAGGTCTCAAACTCAATTCCTGGAGGGCTGCAGCTCTGCACAGTTTTGCTCCAACCCTAATCAAACACAGCTGATCAAGCGAATCGAGTTCAAGACTACTAGAGACTATTAAGCAGGTGTGAGTTGGAGGTGGTTGGAGCTAAGCAGAGCTGTGGCCCTCCTGGAATTGAGTTTGAGGGCATACTCACACTAGGTACAGTTACCTTGAACAGTGCCGAAGCGCGATTGTCCCCCCTCCTCTCTCTCCCGATGGCCTGCACTCACATAGCATTACCTTCCGAGCCGGGGCACGCTTCTGACATCAATGTTGCGACTGTTGAGTTTAACAGGAAGAGAAGCGCTCTTGCTCAGCACAGTGGAGATTGCTTTAGTTATATAGTAAATAATTTTTAGTCGTTTGGGATGCAGTGACATACAGTCAAATATTTTGCTGAACAGATCAGCCACTTTTGACGCTCATAAATTATCATAAAACTCATCATGCTGCAGGTATTAGGAGGTTTGCCGAAGGTGCAGCTGTCGTGCAGTGAGGGGTTGCATCTTTAATAATCTACGACAGTCTGCGTTCATTGAAAAGTAAGAATGATTAATAAATCCATATGAAACAGTCCCTTAAAAGTGACGTTGTGTCTTCAGTTTTGTGCTCAGGCACGCTTTACACACTACAAGCGTACCTCAGCAAAGCCCAACCGAACCGCGTTCTGGTGTAACGGAGGCCAGCTAGTGAAGTGCTGTGCAGGTAAACCTCACTCCTCTGACCTCTAAAGGTGCTCTAGCGACAGACGCTAGAGGCCATGGTCTTTAGCCTCCTTGTTAGAGCAACCGACTGCAATGCAGAAGGTCACCGGTTCGCTCCCAGCTCAGAGCAGGTTGGGTAGTGTAGGACCGGCGGGTTTACATTGGTGCCGTGACCCGGATGGGAGTGAGGTTTAGGGGGCTGAGTGTAACGGAGGCCAGCTAGTGAAGTGCTGTGCAGGTAAACCTCACTCCTCTGACCTCTAAAGGTGCTCTAGCGACAGACGCTAGAGGCCATGGTCTTTAGCCTCCTTGTTAGAGCAACCGACTCCCATGCGGAAGGTCGCCGGCTCGATTAGTAACTAATAAAGTGATGGTAACTACTAACCTTAACTTTCCAAATTTGATTGTAATGCAGTAATGTGCACCTTTTGTAAAGCTGCTTTGAAACAATAATTATTGTGAAAAGCGCTATACAAATAAACTTGAATTGAATTGAATTTAGTATTGTTGTTCCTGAAAAACAAAGCAGCTCTAAACTTTAAAACATAGTTTTTTCAAACCAACACCAAAGATTGTAATCAAATTTTACTTAGCTAACGTGTTCAAAATTGACTGTTTTGCCATTTAGTCAACGCAATACTATACAGGAGTAGCATAACAGGAAGCTGTTTTAAAAACGGAGGTTGTGCTTCGTTCATGAAACATCAGAACAATTTTTTTTTTACTTTTTTATTTCTATTTTAAAAAACGACAGAAGGGGAAGAATAGGAAAAAACAAAACAAAGAACAAAGCGGTTGTCAAAGGGGTTACAAAATCAAGACACAAAACATTTGAAGCACATATCACATATTGTTTACAATGACATACTCAGTCCATGTTTGCCAATACTTGCCAATCAAGTCTTAGGTTATTCCTTAGGTATTTCCTTTACAATTCCTATCCATTGAGCCCTTGTTGGAGGATCGACCTGAAACCATTTTCAAGTTATGGCTTTTCTGCTACAGTACATACACATATATACACACACATACACATACACACATTGCATACACATATATACACACACATACACATACACACATTGCAGCCTCTTGCGATAACGATATATATTGCGATATATAAATTATTATAGAACCATTTCAGAACAGATTACATAGACCCTTAGGAAAGCCATACTGCTATTTTTTTTTAAGAAATAAAGAAACGTTGCATGTCGTTTGAGAACATTTATTGTGCAAAAGCAAAACTGTAATTAAACAACACAATGTTGCAGATAAATAAACTAAATGTAGTGCCTTTTACAAAGAAAGACGTTTTTTTAAAGTCCTTGGTTCCTAAATGCCAAGTTTCAGTGAACAAATAAACTGGTGTCTTTTTAGTTAAGGAACTTACACTGTACTGAAAATACTTCCAGTATTTTGGATTGGTATTGTGGATTTAACTTGCATTATAATCTATGGTGACAAACACTGACTCTCACTGTCAGTATAAATCAAAGACATTTGAGGTTTTTAGGAATTAAAAAGTGTATTAAAATTAGTGTGTTTTTAAACAAAAACTTTGACATTCAGAAAAAAAAAAATCATTAATGAATTCATGCTTTTATATAATATTAGGTTTTATATTATTGATCTTTCAGAAATGACAGAATGAGTCAGTTTTGTTATTTCATATTGTAATGTACAAAAATGAAAAACCGGCCTAAAACACACCAATCCACCGATGTAAAGGAAAAAAAGGGACTTTATTGTCATTGCAGTGATACAAGCAATAACAACAGCAGCAATAAGAAATGTATAGAAATAGACAAAACGATAAACAACTGAAAATAATTATATAATATATATTTATATAACATAATATAATAACTATATAATAATAAATAATACATACAGTGAAAATAATTGTGCAGTGCATGTGTATGTAGCAGGTGTGCAAACAGAATTGTAAAGTATTGCACAAGTTGTTAAAAGAATTGAGTTTGTGTATTTACCAGCAACATAGGGAAGAGGGGCAAATGCGAAAAGTCATAAAACATGTCCTGTCATAGTTTAAAGCACAATGCAGAGCCGCAAAGCAAAAAACTGAACGTAAACAACAACAAATAATGCAGATTTGGTGCAGTTGTGGCGAAGTTTAAACGTTAGCCTCACTAGTGAACAAGCAAAAATATGTTTTCCAGATTCATGGAAGTTACCTGAAAATGATGCACGCGATTCATCTTGCACTTTTTTTCTCTTCTCGGCTCCAGACTGCTGTTGTCTTCCCGGGGATAGAGCTGCAACTTGCATCAATTATAAATATTTGCTGCTAGCAGCCGCACAGACAGTGGACCGGACCGCACCGCGCGTACGCGTCTATGCGCGTACACGGAAAAAATTACGTCACATGTTTGTTTTTGCGTTCGTCATAAAATGAATTTTTTTTTTTTATTAAACAACATATTATCAATATACATTTTATTTACACTCAGTTTATGTTAATATTATTAAATAAATGTTAATATTGTTTTTTTGAGCAATCGTCCGAGATGGTGCCCCCTTCCGGAGCTGAGGCCCTACTCAGCCTGCGTACTCTGCGTATAGGGAGCGGCGGTACTGACTCACTCAATCAATTCATTTTCATTGAGAGCCCTGAACTGGAGCGTTTTTGTGGTCAGATAGTCAAGAAGTGGCTCTCAGAAAGAGAGGCTCAGAGAGTATCAGACTACAACAGGGACTTCAGAGATGAAGATCAAAACCAGTAACAATCCATCCCAGTAAAACACAATTAGTGTTTAACAACACGGTTTATATTATTAATATGCTTTATTATAATCCTAACAATAAGGTTCCTTTAATACAAGTCCTCAGCATTTATGTATAGTTAACTGTTGATCTGGGACCTTGCACCCGGACAGTGTTGTGCATATATTTAGTTACATGACAATTAGTTTTTTTAAAAATGTAAATGGTTCTTAAATAAAAGTCATGTTGAAAAATAAATGTATATAATTTACAAAATACATTATAAAATATTTGGCTTGATTTGATACATTATTTAAAATATAAGTAGCTAAGAAAAAATACACTTTTCGAGGCAGAAACAAGCTTCCATAGAAACCACTAACAAGTCCATGACAAATCTCATTACATCTTCAAATGACTAAAATCCATATTTTTTTGCTATCTATCTGACTCAAGCTTAATGAACTCTTAGTTCCCTTTTACCATCAAGACTAAAACTTTTACTGTGGGTAGTCTATTGTAGATCTGTTTGCATATACCCTACAGTTGCACAAACTGAAATTATGAATTGAAAACACATCCAAAGGAAATGTCTATTTGGCAAAAACTCCCACTCACACACACTTCAGACTGGCAAGAGGTGGTTTTTCAGGCAATTAGAAAAAGCAATTGTTCTGCAAAACTGCAATAGAAACCGTTTTAGCTGCACTGTAAAAAATGTGAATGGCAAAGAGTCAAGACAACAAGATTTTTTGTTAACTTATTTTAATTAAAAACAAAATAGACGTTTAACAATAAAAAGGATGTTTAGCACTTTTAGCAGTTAAACAAAACATTCTGGCTTTACTTCCGTAAATTTATAGCTATTTTGTATTTAATTTATTGATCACTCAGTGTCATCAACTAAACTATTATTGATTCACATTTTGAATGCAGGTTGCCTACACTTTTGCACACATTTGTTCTGCACTTTATGGCTTGATTCTGAATTATTTAGTTGATTTTTATATATTAAAAATAGGTTTTCTGTTCAAAGACAGTCTTTTACATTTATTTTTGTTTTTCTGCAAGTTGATGTTGCACTCTAAACGTGACTTTGTGATTTATTGTTCAAAAAGACATTGACAATAGTGTCAAATAAATGACAATAGTGTTTATTTCTTATAGGAATGGCATGTATATTTGCAGTACGTCTTGCTGGATGGATCACACTGAAGCTGAATACTTCTAATTTATTTATTATATATTATTTCAGTCAATATATGTCAGTTTTGTTGTTTGAGTTTCACAAAAACCTCTGGCGTTTTGTTTGTTCTGCTTCATTGTCTACAGTTATATCAATTTCTAATTGGTTATCTATTTAAGACAGCTTTTGTCCATTAGATCAATTATTCAGCAAGTATTTTATTCATTTTATCTCATTTGCACATATACTCAGTCAATCGTCTTTAAAAGAAAACATTTCTTAGTGTTTAGTCTTGTTACCATAGTAACATGTTCTGAGAATAGAACATGTTCCAAAGTGTTCTAAAAGCCTTGCATCATAGAAAATCTCCAGTGGGTTTGTTATAGTGGCGTCGAACAGGTTGTGTCTTTGGCTTTTCAGTGTTTTATTACTTGCGTTCTTATTGATTGAGTTCGCCAGTGTTTTTACGGCTGTTTTAGCATTTGAACATCTTCCTGTTTGAGTGATTCACGGTGCAAGACCGAAATCCTCATTCAATTCCAACTTGCAAACCCCAAGTGTTTAAGTGGTTTACGGTGAAAGCCTGAAACCCTATAGCATTCGATATGATTGGTGAGATGTATTGCAATCTTGCATCCCCAAAAATGAGTGTTGACCCCACAACATCAGCTGCCAATGTGGAGGAAGACGAAATGGAAGTTGAAATATCTTTCAAGATCTACCAGTGCCAGAAAAAAGCACAGCTGGTCAAAGAAACGCCTAGAAACGGCACTAATAGTGAGTCATATTAGCATTGTGATTTGAATATCCAGTGTTTTCCTGACATAATATTATACTTACTATTAAAAAATAATGTTTGTACAGTGTAAATGTTTGTACAGTATAATAGACAGCTGGTTGAATTCCTGTTTTCGTAAAGAGCTCTGTTAAATTCCTGTAAAATCTGCAGTAACTTACTTGCAGCAGTTCGCCAGTAACTTACTGAAAATCTATTACAGAAAAAAATACAGCATTTACATTTACAGTGCCATCTATCTTGCTGTATATGTATTTACAGAATTGTATGCATATCTAAACTGTAAAATATACAGTAATTTTCACAAAGCAACTTTAAAATACAAAAACATACTGCATAAATGTCTTACAGTAAAATACACTTCATAGTACTGTTAAATACTGTTTCATTTACAAAATGGTTAACAGTGTGGCTATAGCAGGATGTACATGTGATAAAATAAATCCTGGCATTATTAGTTCATATTTATGATATTATTTCATCAGTAGGACAATCACTGTGCTACAAAGTTAATGACTAGCAGACACAGAATATGCTGAAATAGTAAATGTTACATATTACAGTCTTTTTATGAATTGGTGAATATTCACTTGAATATTATTAGGCTATTTTTGCATTCAAGTGCATCTTAATGAAACACTTTGTGTAAATTAATGTTGTATCTTATTTTCAGCTTTTCTAATTCAACTTTAGTCTAAAATCCCTTATTAAATTGAAGTATTTACTTTTCTATTAAAAAGGTGCACTGAACATGTATTTTTTATATTGTTTGGTGCACTGATCATTTGTGTAACCCGCTTTATATAACATGAAAATAATAAAATATGATATTAATATAATCAATTACAATAAATAATAATAAAATACAAAAAATTGATATTTCATGGTTAAAGTATTTTAGTGCAGCAAATCCATGGTAAATTTGTGGTGACCTTGGCTTAGCTACAATAACTTTTTCAAATGTTTATGTATTAATATTTTTTTTGTGCAATCATTTCTCTTTAAACAGACGAGAAGGAGAAAGTAAAGAAACAGAAAAAGAAAAAGAAGAGCAGGATTGGCTCTTTTATCAGAGCTGTCCTCAATTGCTTTTGCTTCTCTAGACTTTCATCCTCTGATGGTAAATGATGATTTTAGATGATTTTAGACTATAATGTTAGAAATAAGCTGTATTTTTACTCCCCTTTATCATTTAACATCTCCTTGAAAATGACTGTGTCCTATGTGCAAACTGCAATCGTTTCTTTTTCAACAGACTATGAGAATGAGATCTATGAGGAAATGATGGTGAAAGTGGAAGAAGTGGAGTTGATACTGAACGAGGAGGTGGTGGAGAAGGTGAAGGAGATGATTAAAAAGAAGGATGAGATTTTGGAGAAAGAGGAGGAGGTGGTGATGGAACAGAAGGAGGTGAAGGAGAAAGAGGAGGAGGTGGTGATTGAACAGGAGGAGGTGAAGGAGAAAAAGGAAGAGGTGGTGATTGAACAGGAGGAGGTGAAGGAGAAACAGGAGGAGGTGGTGATTGAACAGGAGGAGGTGAAGGAGAAAGAGAACACAAATGAAGAGAAGCCAAAGGAGGAAGAGAAGAAAAAGAGAAGAAAGAAAAAGATTAGCAGTCGGCTGTCAGAAGAAGAGTTTTGGAGGAGGAAAATGGAGGAGGAGGAGAAGAAACGTGGGGAGGAGAAGGTGGAGGAGAAAGAGGAGGAGGAGGTGGTGATTGAACAGAAGGAGATGGAGAAAGAGAAAGAGAACACAAATGAAGACGTGCCAAAATTCTTCATTGGACAAATAAAGGAGGAGGAGGAGGACATGATGAAAAGAGAGATGGAGGAAGACATGATGATAGCAGAGAAGGAGAAAAATGAGGAGGAAATAAAACACATTGAAAATGAGGAGAGGGAGGAGAAGGAGGAGGAGAACATGGAGGAGGAGATAGTTAAAAAGAAGAGAAGGAGAAGGAGGAGGCCAAGAAGAAATTGCAGTGTGGAAGAGGAGGAGGCGAAAGAAAAGGAAAGTGAGGAGATGGAAAAGAACGCAGAGGAGAAAGAGATGAATGACACTGAAAAGGAGGAGAACATGGAAGAGGAGAAAGTGAAAAAGAGAAGGAGGAGGAGGAGGCCCAGGAAAGAGGAAGAGAAGACAGAAGATAAAATAGAGGAGGAGAAGCTTAAGTGGCCCAGCACCAGACCTGCCTCCAGGGCTGAGGCTGCATACGAGAGGGAAAGACAGTCATATTTTATTTTGGGGGCGAGGGAAAGTTTAAAGTTCAATAAAGTTGTGTTGTACAAAAAAAAGGTTGTGTTGTGTTTATCTGCTTAATTGTCTGTTTCAAAAGTGTTGAAGTTTGTGTCTGATGTTGTGTTGTGTTGACGATTGTTCCCCTGTTTCTAAAAAACAATTTAAGTGTGGGTAGTACGTATATTATATATGTATATTACATACTTCCATGCATACATATATATATACACACACACACACACATACATACATATATATACACACACACACACATACATGTACTTACCAAAAGTATTTGAATTAAGTATTTGGAACAGTAGCAGAAAAAAATTCAATGCCAAAACCATTTTAAAATCCAAGTTACCCAATTGCACCTTCGTTTAAATATGACGGTTTTTGCCAGAATAAAATTTTGAATACGTAAGATGCAAATTTGTTCTGCTCGCATAATTATTTATTCATTTTCTACCGCATTTCCTGGGCCGGGTCGTGGGGTCAGCAGCCTTAGGAGAGAACCCCAGACTTCCCTCTCCCCAGACACTTCCTCCAGCTCTTTCGGGGGGATGCCGAGGCGTTCCCAGACCAGCCGAGAGAGACATAGTTCCTCCAGCATGTCCTGGGTCTTCCCCAAGGCCTCCTCCCGGTGGGTCATGCCTGGAACACCTCCCTAGGTAGGCGTCCAGGAGGCATCCGAAACAGATGCCCGAGCCACCTCAGCTGACTTCTCTGGATGTGGAGGAGCAGCGGCTCTACTCCGAGCTCCTCCCGGGTGACAGAGCTCCTCACCCTATCCACCCTGCGAAAGAAACTCATTTCGGCCACTTGTATCCGAGATCTTGTCCTTTCGGTCATGACCCAAAGCTCATGACCATAGGTGAGAGTAGGAACGTAGACTGACCGGTAAATCGAGAGCTTTGCTTTTTCGGCTCAGCTCCTTCTTTACCACAACGGACCGGTACATGGACCGCATTACTGCTGCCGCTGCTTGCATGTTAATTTAGAAATTATTTTAATAACTTTTTTTAGACCATTCTAAGAATGTTGTTCTAAAAATGTTTCTCTCAACGTTATAAGAATGTTCATCAAGTAGCCTTCAATGGGGTATATGCACAAGCACTTTTAATTTTCAGTAAGCCAGCTCATTTGCTATCATGCCATTACAAAATCAGTGTTATGCGGTTTCTTTAAAAATCAATGATCCTCGCTGCCTGATTAATATATGATATAAAGTAGGTCTCAGACCAGACAAGAAGCACTGAATTAAATTCTATTGTTCCACGCTATATCTTTAAAATATGGAAATTTATTTTACCACAGCATTTTCGATGGAGTTTCTGCGCTCGCCTGCTGCTCCTGACACGTCTATCATCTTGTTTTACACTTGAACAACTAAATGAATGCTTAACTCTATTTAGCTGATTGTATTTTGAATACATTGCAACATCGAAGCTGTAAAAGAAACCTTGTAAAATTAAAAATAGTCAAATTAACGGGCGACGTGGTGGCGCAGTAGGTAGTACTGTCACCTCACAACAAGAAGGTCGCTGGTTCGAGCCTCGACTGGGTCAGTTGGCATTTCTATGTGGAGTTTGCATGTTCTCCCCACATTTGCGTGGGTTTCCTCCTGGTGCTCCGGTTTCCCCACAGTCCAAAGACATGTGGTACAGGTAAATTGGGTAGGCTAAATTGTCCGTAGTGTATGAGTGTGTATGGATATTTCCCAGAGATGGGTTGCAGCTGGAAGGGCATCCGCTGCGTAAAACATATGCTGGATAAGTTGGCGGTTCATTCCGCTGTGGCGACCCCAGATTAATAAAGGGACTAAACCGAAAAGAAAATGAATGAATGAATAACCGTTCACCGGAAGTTTATCGGTGTCTGAAAAACACTAGCTTAACATAACCATTGACATAACGTTTCAAGAACTTTGTAAATGCTTAAGTCTATTGAATGCTTATAAATGCTTAAGTCTATTTAACTGATTATACTTTAAATATATTACAACATCGAAGCTATAAAGGAAATCTTGAGAAATTAAAACACGTCACATTAATCTTTCACAGGAAGTTTATCAGTGGATGTGTTAACATATAACCCATTAACATAATGCTTCAACACATTTTAAGAATGTTTCGATCAAAAATATATTAATGTTCATCAAGTACAAATAATGTCTTGAAGACATTCCAAGAAGAGCATAAGACTTCCTAACAATGTTACAAGAGTGTTAACAATGTTATAAGGTCATATAATGTGATGTATTACGTTGATAATGTGTTGTGCTCAAAGTTAAAGCACGTTATGGGAGAGTTTCCTGATAGCTGGCCTGGGGTGTCGTCGAGCTATTACACATCTGCGAAGTGTGAAATCTCACAACATGTGCTTCATAAAGCACAAAACACATCTGACAGCGATGCACAATCCGCTAACAGGCACGCAAGATTGACTTGAAGCGAGTCAAGCACAAACTGCAGGGCTTTATCATTTACCCGCGCTTATGAGGAAAACAGCCGCGTTCTTCCCGCGGTTTGGCGATTCCCGCGCGGAGGCTCGATGTCAGCTCAAAGAGATAACCTCCTAAATCTTACAAACACTCAATGCTAGAAACAGACCCGCAATGTCTCCATTTACCTCGTTAATTCTCCTAGAGACCGATGCCGATTTATGAACGGGCAACATTTCAGGACAGCTGGAACCATTCAATACCAGCAAAAAAAGGTCAGTGCTGCTTTAATTTAGCGTGGATAAATGAAACTGATCGAAAGTGACTATAAAACTAATAGTGCTCTAAAAGAATCCTGAACAAATGTCTCGGGGTCATCAAATCAGCACGTTACACTGTAAAAATATCCATAAATTAGCAGTGTTCAGATTTTTGTGATTCATATTTTTTATTTTTCCTCATTTATTTATGTTTTTGAGTTGCATTATGGGATCTTGAACATTCTTCCAACAACTTTTAACCTTGAAAAGTTTGAAAAAGTGACTTTTATTGACATTTTTTCATAGTTTAAAAGAGGGGCGCCCAAACTTTTTCATATGAAGGGCCAAAAACCAAATATCATTGAGAGCCGTGGGCAAAACTACCAAACTAGGCCTATATTACATTAGGGCGGCATGGTGGCTCAGTGGTTAGCACTGTCGCCTCACAGCAAGAAGGTTGCCGGTTTTGCATGGGCGAGTTTGCATGTTCTCCCTGTGTTTGTGTGGGTTTCCTCCGGGTCCTCCGGTTTCCCCCACAGTCCAATGACATGCAATATAAGTGATCTGGATAAACTAAATTGGCCATAGTGATCCTGCAGGTGTGTGTGTGTGAATGCGAGAGTGTATTGGGTGTTTCCCAGTACTGGGTTGCGGCTGGAAGTGCATCCAATGCACAAAAAAACATATGCCGGAATAGTTGGCGGTTCGTTCCGCTGTGGCGACCCCTGATAAATAAGGGACTAAGCCAAGGAAAATAAATGAATGAATATTCCATTAAAGTTACCATGGGTAATTTCCAAATGTATTTCCTAATATTTAAAAATAAATAGAAAACATTACTTTAAATTGTATTATCTAATGCAGTATCACTTTTAAAATGATAACTTATTGCAATAAAAACATAAACAATCACATTTATAACACAGTGGAGTGCTGTGCAATGCTGAATACACTAGTTAAGCAGAATCTGCCCTTGACTTGATTTGCTCACCAAAGTCTCAGCATTGCCGGGTGACAGAATGTAAAATTAAACAAAATCTAATTAATTTACACCATTTAATTGAAACATTTAATTTCGGTTAGCTTTTAACAATCAAACAAACAAAGAAAAAAAAGGGTTACATTAAATTTGAATTGACAATCTCGAAATCATCCATTATGGTACAAAAACCTTGTAATAAACTGCCAGGGCATTTTCTGTTATTTTACAGACTTATTTCTCAATATATTATTATTTGTTAGGAGAGAGTGGGGACAGTTGCAACACTTTTTGCATTTCCTTCAGTTTCTCAGAGACTATTCTAAAACATCATGTTGGATTTTTTTTTTTTTTTTGGTAAACAGACTAAATGTTAATTGGTTAAATTGTTAAAGGTGTTAAATTTGCCATATAAATACAGACAAGAACAAGCAACAACCAATTATCAGGCCTAAAAAAACTGAATAAAAATATTTTTTTCTAGACTGAACCCTTACTAAACTACTTCTTTGAAATTAATTAATTAATTAATCAAAGAATTATTTTTTATTTATTAAATTACATTGAATCTGTGATAAAGTTCAAATTGTACATTGTTAGTATGGCATGTCTTTCAATGAGTTTTGTAATTGGGGACAGTTGCAACCCTGTCAACCCTGATGAAACTCTATAGCTATACCTATGTAAAGCTAAGAAAACAGTGATTTAAATTATAAGAATGAATAATGTTTCACAAAAACAGATTAGACAGTATGAGAAATATTCTGAACCTTAAAAAAAATTACATTTCTTTTTACAGAATTTCGCAAGCTCAAACTCTAGCATGACTTCGGCTTTAGTATGAATATCATCACTCTAGCTCATTCCTGAAAAGAGGAATAAGTCTTGCTGCAACTGCCCCATGTTGCAGCCATCCATTCTCACTCTCCCCTATACATTATATCATTTCAAACTACTAGAACAGGGGTGTCCAAACTCGGTCCTGGAGGGCCGGTCTCCTGGAGAGTTTAGCTCCAACCCTAATTAAACATACCTGAACCAGCTAATCCAGCTCTTACTAGATATACAAGAAACTTCCAATCAGGTGTGTTAAAGCAAGTTGGAGCTAAACTCAGCAGGACACCGGCCCTCCAGTACCGAGTTTGGACACCCTTGTACTAGAATGTCAATAAAAGTCACTTTGTTAAACTGTAGAGTTGATTTTTCAACATAAAAAGTCAACAGAGAATAGATCAACATCCCATAATGCAATTCACAATCGTATATATAAACCGAAAACGCTTATAAAATACATCAATTAATTAGCAGATATTTTTTACAGTGTATAATTGTTTCTGAGACACCAAAGAATTGATAATAATTCTGAAAATTCAACTTTAGGATATCACTGAAATAGTAATGACCTAAATTTGACAGTTTATTTACATAGAAAGCAGCTGTTTTGCATATCTGAAAAACAATTTTTAATACTTTACTGTGAATTTAGATTATATAAATACAGCTTTTGTGAACTCGTAATGTTTTAAACTACTGTAAACAACACAAATAAGCTGGCATGCAGGATGATTCATTTGCAGCTACTATTAAAATATTTATTTCTGGCCTCATATCTCCATCAGAATAGGGTTTCAAGATGGCCCGTTTCAAGTTTCAGATGTTATTTAATTCTGTGAACAGTCAGCTACACACTTCAGCCAGAGCTGCATCCAAGATAAACCTTGGACTCAGAAAAAGCCCCTTCAGCCAAGCTTCTTCTTCTTTTTTTCTAGCCATTTAAAACACACAATTATGCACCTATTGGCTAAAACAGCAGATCTCAGCTGCTTCTGCTTCCAAACACTGATTCCACATCAGTGCGCAAGTCTGGCCTGGGATGAAAATGATTTATTACATACACAAACCAGACATAAATATAAAAATATGAGCATTAAAATCCTTAAAATTAACATAAAATGAGCTGTAGGCCCAAAATATATGTAAATAATAACTACAAATTGCATACAAGACCTTGTTTCCTTTTTAAAAAAATCATATGCACTTTTAACTTGCTATCCTATAGATATGCAAGGCTATTTATTCCTTTATTATTTTTATTTTAGTAATTAATTTGCTATCCTAGATCTGCTATGTGCATGATTGTGCTTGATTTAATTAAAATTTAGTACACTTAAAAAAAATGTTAGGGTCAAATTTGGACAAACCCAACAGTTGGGTTAATAAATCATTTAAATTTAAGTGAGAAAATTATCCCAACATTGGGTTTGTCCATATTTGACTCAATGTTGGTTTAATACAACCTAGTATTTTTTAGTGTATTGACTTACTGTGCTTGTATGACAGTATTTATTATTAATTTGACTTATTAGCTAAATCACGGCTATCATTTTTATTTGATTATTTATTTGATTTAATAATTGTTTATATAATTGTTTATTTATTTGAGTTTATTTGAGATAACCCTGATCTGCATTTTACAATAATAATTTTATTAATAAATTGAATGAATTAATAAATTAAATGTTTAATATTTTAATTTGATAATCGCTGTGGCGACCCCTGACTAATAAAGGGACTAAGCCGAAAAGAAAATGAATGAATGGATAATTTCATATTTAACATTTGACTAATTTGCTAGATCAGTTCATGGATATTTTTATGTTTTATTATTTATTCATTTTGGCGACGCGGTGGCGCAGTGGGTAGCACAATCGCCTCACAGCAAGAAGGTCGCTGGTTCAAGCATCGGCTAGGTCAGTTGGCATTTCTGTGTGGAGTTTGCATGTTCTCCCCATGTTCGCGTGGGTTTCCTCCGGGTGCTCCGGTTTCCCCCCACAAGTCCAAAGACATGTAGTACAGGTGAATTGGATATGCATGGTGTATGTGTGTGGATGTTTCCCAATGATGGGTTGCAGCTGGAAGGGCATCCGCTGGATAAGTTGGCGGTTCATTCCGCTGTGGCAAACCCAGATTAATAAAGGGACTAAGCCGAAAAGTAAATGAATTAATAAATTTATTCATTTTTAATAGTTTTTTTTGTTTGGTTTCAGTTGTGTAAAAAAATAAGTAAATAAAAAATTTACTGTACTTGCACGATCGTATTTATTATTAATTGTATTATTATTTTAATTTCATATTTACTGTTTTACTAATTTGCTAGGTCAGAATATATGTATTTTTTGTTTTATTATTTAGTTTATTAAATATTTTTTATTATTTATTTTTATTTATATTTTTTGTATGGATTTTGTTATTTTATTAAAACTTAAAAAAAAAAAAACTTAAAAAAAAAAAAAAAATATATATATATATATATATATATATTTTTTTTTTTGGCAAGGTTTCAGTTCACTGTAACAATTTTCTGTACTTGCAAGATTGTATTTATTATTAAATATATTATTATTTTAATTTCATATTTACCATTTGACTAATTTGCTAGATCAGTTCATGATTATATATATTTTTAATGATTTTATTACATACATTTTTATTATTTATTTATTTATTGGTATGGTTTCAGTTAACAAAAAAATAAGTAAATGAAAAAAATTATTGTACTTGCACGATCATATTTATGAATAACTATATTATTATTTTAGTTTATTATTTACCATTTGACTAATTTGCTACATCAGTTCATGAATATATGAATATATATATATATATATATATATATATATATATATATATATATATATATATATATATATATATATATTTGTTGTTTTATTATTTATTTTATTAAATACTTGTTTATTATGTTTATATGGTTTCAGTTAACTGTAAAAAAAAGTAAATAAAAAAATTACTGTACTTGCATGATAGTATTTATTAGTAATTGTATTAATTTCATTTATTTCAATTTAATTTCTTGTTTACCATTTGACTAATTTGCTAGATCAGTTCATGACATAGACGAATATGGAATCAAAACAGCTTTCCATCTCGCCACACAATCCGATGTGAACAGTGTTTCAGTGTTTGGCCTGATCGGTGTCTCTCTTCTCTCCTGTTAAGGACAAACAGTTTGCCTGCAGGGATTAGGGTTAAGCCAAAAAAAAAAAAAAGTCTCACATTCATCTCGTGGAAATTTTTAAAGAACCGACATGTAGAAAAAAGAGAAATCTTTATAATGGCGACCGCGCTGACAGCTGTTGGTGGCGTGTGTTTGGAGATCAGCTGTAAATCCTGTACAGTGATGAGGTGAAATACAGAGATTATTCTGTCAATCCCTGATTCAGTCATTCAGTATTCACCAGCGGCATGAATGAAGAGCACCTGAGGACTCCCAGACTGAGACAGATTAGAAAAACAAACTAAACAATGGTGCATTAAAAAGCATCTCTTTTTAAAATATATATGTAGAAAAGGTTTTTAAAAAACATTTAAAAATATATTTCTGGCAGTACTAAAATACTAAAAAGACTGAGCAAGTTTCTTTTAAAATCACCTTAATAATAATACTAGATCATATTTATTAAATTG
This sequence comes from Danio kyathit, assembly GCA_903798195.1. Classification (NCBI taxonomy): domain Eukaryota; kingdom Metazoa; phylum Chordata; class Actinopteri; order Cypriniformes; family Danionidae; genus Danio; species Danio kyathit. Next base: position 64,160,925 of record LR812519.1, on the reverse strand, counting down.
TATATATTTTATTATATTTAAATGATTAAAAACTCGATTGGTGATGGTGATTCATATTTTATGCCCAGCGAATTGAAATGAAACAAGACACTTTTTACTTTTTAATGTAGAATATAATAATAATATATTATTTATTGAGTCACACACACATATATGCACTCACCAGCCACTTTATTTGGTACATCTTACTAGTTGGACCCCCTTTTGCGTTCAGAACTGCTTTAATCCTTCGTGGCATAGATTCAACAAGGTACTGGAAATATTCCTTAGAGATTTTGCTCCATATTGACATGATAGCATCACGCAGTTGCTGCAGATTTGTCGGCTGCACATTCACGATGTGAATCTCCCGTTCCACCACATTCCAAAGGTGCTCTATTGGATTGAGATCTGGTGACTGTGGAGGCCGTTTGAATACAGTGAACTCATTGTCATGTTCAAGAAACCATGATGATTCATGCTTTATGACATGGGGTGTTATCCTGCTGAAAGTAGCCATCAGAAGATGGAACTGGCGCTCAATGGATGTTTTCTCTTTTTCGGACCATTCTCTGTAAACCCTAGAGATGGTTGTGCATGAAAATCCCAGTAGATCAGCAGTTTCTGAAATACTCAGACCAGCCTGTCTGGCACCAACAACCATGCCACGTTCAAAGTCACTTAAATGCCCTTTCTTCCCCATTCTGATGCTTGGTTTGAACTGCAGCAGGTCGTCTTGACCATGTCTACATGCCTAAATAGATTGAGTTGCTCCCATGTGATTGGCTGATTAGAAATTTGTGTTAATGAGCAGTGGGATAGGTGTACCTAATAAAGTGGCCGGTGAGTAAACATTATTATTGTTACTGATTTAAATATATATTTATATATTATTTTTTTAAAAAAAGGAGATTTTGTTTGGTTTGCATGAATGAGGCTCAGTGGCTCCGTTCCAAATCCTAGTGAGCTTCCTTGTTGTCTTTTGAGGGACCATAAATAAAAAGGAATCTTCCGAGAGAGAGACTCAACTGGACAAACTGAATCCCTCTTGACTTCAATCAATCTCAAATCTTAAAGCACACATTCAAATGAAAGCTCATTCTCATTTTATGAATATATTTTTGTTCACAGCACTCGTCGTGTTTCATTATAGGATCGGCTTGTGACAGGAACATTCAGTGCCGTCTTAGATTTCTTTGGCCGATTCTAATTTTGCCACCTACTTTCTGGAGCACACTTTACACTTTATGCTGGAACTAAGCTGATATTTCGAGGAGACTGGCATATTTCAGCAATAAGCAAAACTCAAAGCAACTGTTAGGACACGTCCACCGCCTTCATTTTGTTTCTCTAGCCCTTATACGTGGACTTACTAGTGTGCATCAGATCATTGTCCTGCAGCAGAAAGCAAGTCCGCTTCAGCTTGAGGTCACTAATAGATGGCCAGATATTCTCCTTCAGGATATTTTGGTACGCAGCAGAATTCATGGTTTCATTTATCACAGCAAGTCTTTTAGTGCACTACTACCACCACAGTTTACTGTTGGTATAATGTTCTTTTTCTATAATGTGGTGTAACTTTTATACCACACACAATGGGACACACACCTTCCGAAAGTATTTTCCCAAAAGTCAATATGTTTTCTGGGAAAACTGAGACGAGCCTTTATGTTTTTTGCTCATCAGTGGTTTTCGTCTTGGAACTCTGCCATGCTGTCCATTTTTGCCCAGTCTCATTCTTATGGGGGAGTCATGAACACTCAATTTCTGGAGCACACTTTACATTAGCATTCGCGCCGGAACTGAGCAAATATATCCAGAAAGACTGAATGTCTTACATATTTCTCTTTCGTTCTTTCTTTCTTTTGTTAGTTCTTTTGTTCTTTCATTAATTCTTTCTTTCGTTAATTCTTTAGTTTATTATTTCTTTCGTTTGTATGTTCTTTCTTTTGTTAATTATTTTGCTTGTTTGTTCTTTCTTTCATTCGTCCTTTCTTTCGTTCGTTCATTTGTTTTCGTTTGTTCATTCTTTCGTTCTCTTTTTTTTGTTTCTTCTTTCCTTCTTTCTTTTGCTCATTCTTTTTTTCGTTCATTCATTCTTTCTTTTTCTTTCTGTCTTTCTTTCATTTTTCTTTTAATCATTCTGTCTTTCATTCATCCATTTGTTCTTTTTCTTTCGTTTTCTCTTTCTTTCTTTTATTCATTTGCTTTCTTTCATTCATTCATTCTTTCATTTGTTCTTTCTTTTTCATTTGTTTGTTCTTTTATTCATTCTTTCTTTTGTTCATTCTTATTTTTCATTCATTCTTTCTTTCGTTTGTTCTTCCTTTCATTTTTGTTCGTTCTTTCTTTCTCTTTTTGTTTCTTTCATTTGTTCCTTCATTTTTTCTCTTTATTTTGCTCATTCTTTTATTCATTCGTTCTTTCTTTTGTTCATTCTTTCCATCTTGCTTTCGTTAATTCTCTTTCATTCATTCATTCGATCTGTCTTTCATTCATTCATTCATTCATTCATTCATTCATTCATTCACTTGTTCTCTTTTTCTTTTCTTTTTTCTTTCTTTCTTACATTTATTCGTTTGCTCTCTTTAATTCATTCATTCTGTCTTTTATTCATTCAATTTTTTCTTTTTCCTTTGTTCATTCTGTCTTTTGTTCATTCGTTTTTTCTTTTGTTTATTTTTTCTTTCATTTGTTCTTTCTTTAGTTTGTTTATTCATACTGTCTTTCGTTTATTCGTTTTTTCTTTTACTTTTGTTCATTCCTTCTTTCGTTTGATCTTTCTTTCATTCGTTCTTTCTTTAGTTTGTTTATTCATTCTTTCATTCATTCTTTCATTTGTTCTTTCTTTAGTTCGTTCACTCGTTCTCTTTCTTTCGTTCGTTCTTTCTAGCATTTGTTCGTTCTTTTATTTGTTCATTTTTTCTTTTTTCCTTCATTTGTTCGTTCTTTATTTCTTAAAACAAAATGCTAAACAGCAAAAGCCAATCTAACAAAAACAAAACTCAACACAATGCAACAAAACCAAAAAAACACAATGCAAGAAAATGCTAAAACTACAACAACAATAAAAAACAACTAGATAAATGGCAGATTAGACCATTAGCATCTCATTCCAATAAAATTCCGAAAATTTTCCTATTAAAAGGTTATTTAAAAAGGTTTAATGGTGATTTTTGAGAGTGATGCTAATGGTCTAATCCAATTCAATGATTTATGCTAAGCTAAGCTAAAAGTGCTCCCGCTAGACCCGGAGATCAATTGAATGGATTCAAAAGAATAGTAAAACTCAACAGTTTAACTCTAGGTAACTTGTAAAATGAGTCTATATATCCAATAAAAAATGTGGAGCGTTCCTTTAAATTAACTATGATATCACAGGGTCAATTTTTATTTTATTGTATTTATTTTATTTTTAGCAACCAGCAAAGTAAAGACAAAATGACATCCCTTTCCCTTTCAGTGCACTCAATGCGCTCTCATTTTCATTCACTTTAGGAAACAGTGACTGAGGTTATAGGGGGCGATTTCAGACACAGCCCAATAACAGGAATGTCTTTATAATTTGTTGTCATTTTACAGGTGCCAACAAATCAAGATGGAGCCATTCCCACATTAAATCCCTCACTATAGTGTCCATTTTCTCTCCACACAAGCCCTTGAACACTTCAAGCTGGCTACTTTATCTGACAAAAACAGGAATGCTGTTTTTCCAAAACAACAAAGCGTACAACAAAAGCCCAAAATATTCAACAGGACAAAAGACACAATGGCTGCATCTTAATGCCCTGTGTGATGAATAAAGCCTGACTAAAGTGCCCATAATCGGCTTGCATTAACAGTTCCTCTTCTGTATCCTCACATGGCAGATTTCTAAACAATGTGGAAGCGGTTTTGGTCTCTTGGAGCCATATTTTAAAGTCACGGATGTCCTGTTTAAGACTTGTTTGTTTTCAGCTCCGTTTAGTCACTTGTATAAATCTCTGGGAAAAAAAAGATGTTCCCAAAATTACAGACCCTCAGGCTGCAGGCTGGAATAAGTGAAATCACAATAAAAAAAATTTTGTTGTTGCTTACAATGGCTGTGTTTAAAAGAAAACACAAGCTCCCTACATAGACAGCATTTAAAGTGTACTTCTAATGCATATGCAGTTATGTTTACTTCCTCTGTCCTAAAAGGCTGTGTTCAAAAAATATCTGTGTTCAAAAACCACACACGCTCCCTACATAGACAGCATTTTAAAGTGGACTTCTAATGCATAAGCAGTTATGCTTACTTCCTCTGTCCTAAAAGGCTGTTTTCAAAAACCACCACACGCTCCCTACATAGACGGCATTTTAAAGTGGACTTCTAATGCATAAGCAGTTATGTTTACTTCCTCTGTCCTAAAAGGCTGTGTTCAAAAAATGGCTGTGTTCAAAAACCACACACGCTCCCTACATAGACAGCATTTTAAAGTGGACTTCTAATGCATAAGCAGTTATGCTTACTTCCTCTGTCCTAAAAGGCTGTTTTCAAAAACCACACACGCTCCCTACATAGACGGCATTTTAAAGTGGACTTCTAATGCATAAGCAGTTATGCTTACTTCCTCTGTCCTAAAAGGCTGTTTTCAAAAACCACACACGCTCCCTACATAGACGGCATTTTAAAGTGGACTTCTAATGCATAAGCAGTTATGCTTACTTCCTCTGTCCTAAAAGGCTGTTTTCAAAAACCACACACGCTCCCTACATAGACGGCATTTTAAAGTGGACTTCTAATGCATAAGCAGTTATGTTTACTTCCTCTGTCCTAAAAGGCTGTGTTCAAAAAATGGCTGTGTTCAAAAACCACACACGCTCCCTACATAGACAGCATTTTAAAGTGGACTTCTAATGCATAAGCAGTTATGCTTACTTCCTCTGTCCTAAAAGGCTGTTTTCAAAAACCACACACGCTCCCTACATAGACGGCATTTTAAAGTGGACTTCTAATGCATAAGCAGTTATGTTTACTTCCTCTGTCCTAAAAGGCTGTGTTCAAAAAATGGCTGTGTTCAAAAAACACACACGCTCCCTACATAGACTGCATTTTAAAGTGGACTTCTAATGCATAAGCAGTTATGTTTACTTCCTCTGTCCTAAAAGGCTGTGTTCAAAAAATGGCTGTGTTCAAAAACCACACATGCTCCCTACATAGACAGCATTTTAAAGTGTACTTCTAATGCATAAGCAGTTATGTTTACTTCCTCTGTCCTAAAAGGCTGTGTTCAAAAAATGGCTGTGTTCAAAAACCACACACGCTCCCTACATAGACAGCATTTTAAAGTGGACTTCTAATGCATAAGCAGTTATGCTTACTTCCTCTGTCCTAAAAGGCTGTTTTCAAAAACCACACACGCTCCCTACATAGACGGCATTTTAAAGTGGACTTCTAATGCATAAGCAGTTATGTTTACTTCCTCTGTCCTAAAAGGCTGTGTTCAAAAAATGGCTGTGTTCAAAAACCACACACGCTCCCTACATAGACAGCATTTTAAAGTGGACTTCTAATGCATAAGCAGTTATGCTTACTTCCTCTGTCCTAAAAGGCTGTTTTCAAAAACCACACACGCTCCCTACATAGACGGCATTTTAAAGTGGACTTCTAATGCATAAGCAGTTATGCTTACTTCCTCTGTCCTAAAAGGCTGTTTTCAAAAACCACACACGCTCCCTACATAGACGGCATTTTAAAGTGGACTTCTAATGCATAAGCAGTTATGCTTACTTCCTCTGTCCTAAAAGGCTGTTTTCAAAAACCACACACGCTCCCTACATAGACGGCATTTTAAAGTGGACTTCTAATGCATAAGCAGTTATGTTTACTTCCTCTGTCCTAAAAGGCTGTGTTCAAAAAATGGCTGTGTTCAAAAACCACACACGCTCCCTACATAGACAGCATTTTAAAGTGGACTTCTAATGCATAAGCAGTTATGCTTACTTCCTCTGTCCTAAAAGGCTGTTTTCAAAAACCACACACGCTCCCTACATAGACGGCATTTTAAAGTGGACTTCTAATGCATAAGCAGTTATGTTTACTTCCTCTGTCCTAAAAGGCTGTGTTCAAAAAATGGCTGTGTTCAAAAACCACACATGCTCCCTACATAGACAGCATTTTAAAGTGTACTTCTAATGCATAAGCAGTTATGTTTACTTCCTCTGTCCTAAAAGGCTGTGTTCAAAAAATGGCTGTGTTCAAAAAACACACACGCTCCCTACATAGACAGCATTTTAAAGTGTACTTCTAATGCATATGCAGTTATGTTTACGTCCTCTATCCTAAAAGGCTGTGTTCAAAAAATGGCTGTGTTCAAAAACCCTAAACCTTAGCAGCATTTACAGTTGGAATAAGAAATGAAATGCATGATATTAAAAAAGAAACCACACACACTCCCTACATAGGCAGCATTTTAAAGTGTACTTCCAATGCATATGCTGTCATAAGATCTTATGTTTACTTCCTCAGGCCAAGTTATAAGTTTATAAAACAACAACAAAAAAAAAAAACATCTTTTATATTTTACCCTAAGTGGTGTTTAAAATGCCAAAAAACCATAAAGCAGGAATGTTGCTGTTGCTCTATAAATGTCAGTGGCGGATAAACAATAATGAAAGTAATAAGTATAAATGACCCACAATTAAAAGGAATTTTAAAAAGGTTACTAAATCATGTTACTGGATGTTCTGTAGTGTTTATTTTCCCCTATGATTCTAAACACGGGTCCGTTAGAGACCCCACAGCAGAAATAAACAGCCAAGGTGGTTCAATTAAAATCCCACAATAGTATAACTAACAAACCATAAAACTACATGTAAAGGTACAGTTCACCCCAAAATACAAATTCTGTCATCGTTTATTCATCTTGTTCCACATCTGTTGAACACAAAAGAAGATACACTGAAGAATGTTGGGCTGCACGATATTGAAAACAAATCTAACGTTGTGATTTTATTTTTTATTCTGCGATATACTGTATGTTGCGATGTGAATACAGTTTCACTAAATGAGCTGAATAACTATTTAGAGTTTATAAATTCAGATTGATTAGGATTATTCTGTATAGGAGTGCATAAAATATTATAAACAATCTACAAGCATAGATAAGTTCAATAAAGAAAAAGATACAAATTAAATAAACATCATTCTATTGTTTTCCGAGGAGTCTCATGCTGGGTTCACACCAGAGGCGGTAATTTATTCGCGCGTAAATAGTAAACATTTTGAGTTTACTCGCTTCATTTGCGTGTTAAATTCACTTCAAAATAGACATAGATTCACGTCATGGCTTCTGTATGCCCAGTGTAGTTTTGTTGCTAAATGGCTAACATGGATTTTATTGAGAGAATAGCTGTTTATGTGCTTTAGGAAGGCTGAAAAACAGCATAGATTCGTTTGGCGCCGTGTCTGGGTCTACTAGATCCTTTCAGAGGTGTACCAGCTCTGTAAGTTTATCAGAAGTGAGTTTCCTCCAGAAACTATACCTGGATGATGGAAGCTTTCAGAGTTGCTTCCGACTGAGCCGAGCCAACAACAGGCACTACGTCATAATCACGCCCCTATAAGAGAAAGCTCCTGATTGGTTAACGTGGCGCAAATGTCCGCTGAATTTCAGATTTTCCAACTCAAGACGCAAATCGTGCCGCAGGATGTCCATTCGCGTCTTTGCATTGACTCGTGCTTGACGATATATTTGCATCTGGTGTGAAGCACCATAACAGTATTCAGGTATACAGTAATTGAATAATCAAATGTAAAATAATACTACGTAGTCTTCGTTTTATAAACAATTCAATAAAATGAATCATTATTAATTTGTCAAAGTTACGAACGGTACAATTTCATAGGCCTCAATACTTTTAAAAACCCTCACACAGTCTCAGGCTTAAAAAACACTTGCAAAATGATCAATTATAATCCAGACTCAACATTGCGTATACTCGCGTAGTGACTATCGCGAATGATCACATTATCGCGATATCGATGCTGTAAGGATATACTGTGCAGCCCTAGTTGGAAAATTTATGTTTTGTTCCGACTATTGATGTCAATGGTTGATCCCCCCCCCCAACATTCTTCTAAATATCTTATTTTGTGTTCAACAGAAGAAATGTAGAAGTTTCGAACCATTGGAAATTTTAATTTTGGGGTGAACTATCCCTTTAAGAGATTTCATACAAACAATAAATATTAGCAGCCTTTATTATAAAAAACAAAAACTCACAGTCAGGATGAGATGAGAGAACATTTAAAAATAGGCAACTCCAAAAACAAACATCCATTATGGTAGATTAATTAAAGGAAAAATTACCCAAACATTAAAACATTTATAATAAATGCAGATGGAGATCATTTAAAGGGATAGTTCACCCAAAAATGAACATTTGCTCACTATTTACTGTCCCTCAAGTGGTTCAAAACTTTTATGAGTTTCCAATTTGTTTTGAACACAAAAGAAGATAATTTGAAGAATGTTGAAAACCTGTAACCATTGACTTCCATAGTGTTTATTTCCATACTACAGTATACTAGTATTTATTTACATACAATACTATTTTCATAGTATTTGTTTTTCCTATTATGGAAGTCAATGGTTACAGGTTTTCAACATTCTTTAAAATATCTTCCTTTGTGTTTTGTGTCAGTTTTAGATGAACTATCCCTTTAAAGCTTGTAAAACAAACAAATGAACAATAAAAATAGCTCACTTCTCTTGTACGTTTGAATAATAGTGAGACGTTTCTTTAAATAAAATGTAATTTCACGGTCCAAATAAGACAGAAAGAATAAGAATCGGCCCTAAAACAACACCAGGGTGAACAAATCAATGATAAATGAATTTCTATGTGAACAATCCATTAAAACGTCAACCTGAAAGGAAATGAAATTCATATAAAGGCGAATCAAATGGGCAGAGATTCTGCATCAGGCGTTCAATCTTTGTAAAATTAGTGTTTTTTTGCTGTCTTCCCCCAAACCAGAGTCACTTTTTCCTCCTCAGGAAGTTTTTGGCTTCTTTCTGCAGCCGTTTAATGTCCTCTTTGCCACTGCCATCTGATTCTGGCACATAGTCTGAGTCTTCATCCACCTCCTCCTCACTCTCATCATTAATAAAACTGTTCTCATATTGATCTTCATCCTCATCAGCAGCATTGGCTGGGAAAATAAAACAACATTAAAGCGGTTATGAAGTGAAATCAAATCTGTTTTAGCATTTAAGATGTCTTCCTTCTATTAAAAGCTTTGTAAAATGAATTGAAATAACATATTTTAGATGTTAGTATCAGTATGTTAGTCTTAAGTATCTCTATAAACAAATGTGCTCCAAAACCAGTGACAAATTTTGTGTTTGGCAGATATACACATCCAAAGTTTGCAGTTTGACACTTCCACCTAAATAGACTTTTTTTTGATGACCTCATACTTCAGTTTCTTATTAAATCTTCTGACTAATCAAATGCTCTCTAGTATCTGACATGCTCCGCCCCCTTCATTTGCTTTTCATTCGATGTAATATTTTATTATTATTCTGACCAGTTAACAGTTAATATTCGGTTAACGAGCGGTGGTTGTCAGTTGGCAAAATTAACCGAAATGGGCATCCCTAGTACAAGCCATGACCAATATGTCGACTGCATTTATTTTGCACTAAAATTTGCCCAAGTGCTAATTTTGCGTTATTCACGAAATGAACAATGTTGACAATGCAGTAGTTTTCCACAAATATTAGTCAATAGTAATGTTGAATTGTTTTGCAAAGTGTCATGAGCTGTCAAACAGCATGTGCATATGTATTTCCTGTAAATACATAGCAAATTGTGGCGTGTTGCAAAATACCAGTGACTAGTTGACGTTGACTCGACTTTAATAACATAAAAGTCAGCTTCCAAAAATCTGAAGCCATTCAGCCCCTAATATACATCTATATTTATATGCGCCCCTTGAACCTAGGATCCAGGAGGAATGCGGTTTTCGTCCAGGCCGTGGTACACTGGACCAGCTCTATACCCTCACCAGGGTGCTTGAAGGATCATGGGAGTGTGCCCAACCAGTCCACATGTGTTTTGTGGACCTGGAGAAGGCTTTCGACCGTGTCCCTCGTGGCATTCTGTGGAGGGTGCTGTGGGAGTATGGGGTCAGAGGCGCTCTGTTAAGGGCTTTCTTGTCCCTGTATATATACACACACAGTTGAAGTCAGAATTATTAGCCCCCCTTTTAATTTTTTTTCTTTTTTAAATATTTCCCAAATGATGTTTAACAGAACAAGGAAATTTTCACAGTATGTCTGATAATATTTTTTCTTCTGGAGAAAGTCTTATTTGTGTTATTTCGGCTAGAATAAAAGCAGTTTTTAATTTGTTAAAAAACATTTTAGGGACAAAATTATTAGCCCCTTTAAGCTATATTTTTTTTGATAGTCTACAGAACAAACCATCGTTATACAATAACTTGCCTATATCTAATCTGCCTAATTAATTAACCTAGTTAAGCCTTTAAATGTCACTTTAAGCTGTATAGAAGTGTCTGGAAAAATATCTAGTCAAATATTATTTACTGTCATCATGACAAAGATAAAATAAACCAGTTATTAAAGATGAGTTATTAAAACTATTATGTTTAGAAATGTGTTGAAAACATCTGCTCTCCGTTAAACAGAAATTGGGGAAAAAAATAAACAGAGGGCTAATAATTCAGGGGGGGGGGGGGGGGGGGCTAATAATTCTGACTTCAACTGTATATATTATATTATATTATAAAACTGCTATTTTAATATTATTTGTATTAATATTTCACAATATTACAGTTTTCGCTATCCGTTTAATCAAAACCTTGGAGAGAATAAGAGACTTTTTCTACAGCACAAAACATTACATCCCCAAACTTTTGTGCAAGATCATAATTTAGATTTTATCATTTAAATTACACAGTTAATTAAAATAGCATAAAGCCAATCAACCTTATCACATGATTTATCTCATAATCTACCATAAAACTGCATTAGTTTTGTCCAAAGAAAACTCCTGTTATACAAGCAGAGCAGCCTGAAATGAGTCTCTCTGACACATCAAACCAGTGTATCTTCATCTTCATCAGTAGGCTTTTTTAGTATCTGAACCTTAATTTAGCTAAAAACTTTTTCTGGCCGTCAGTCATCGATCAAGTTTCACCTCAAAGTGTTTGTTATTAAAGATTAGAGCAACAGTTTTAGTCCTGCGAGATGCAATCGCTTTGACGTCCGCAGATGATGAACAAACAATATCTTTATTGTTTAGAGTAGCCTCATGCATATTTATCACCCCTGATGAAGCCAAAATCTGAATCATATCTGAATGAGCATAATGTTGTGCTGAGTAACCCGAGGCTCCTCTCGGTCGTTCCTCGTCACATCGAGCGTAATTAAATTCTTCTTAAACTAAGTGGAAACATACTGTAGAAACCCTAGAGAGGAAAGAAATGCTGCACATGTGGCCCACAGCACAGCTCCAGATAAATGTTAAGAGACGCGTCTGCCACGCTGTTCTGACGTTCGCTTATTAGCATTCGCCGATGCCTTCGCTGATAAATGAATAGCATGTCATTTTTGGCTTGCTTCGCTCCAGAAGATGGTTGTAGTTTGTGCTGAGGCTTCTCAAAAAGCAGTGCTCAGAGCTGAATTTTCAAGATTATACTTAACAGGAAAACTGAAAAACTGAGCTTGTAACCGCGCAGCTGTTGGAGATGTTTTGGGGTGATCGTGAGGGGTCAGAACACAAATATACACTCTAAAGAAATGCTGGGTTTTTATAACCCAATGTTGGGTCAGACTCAGAGATGTAGAAACCCAACTGATGGGTTAAAAAGTGTCAATTAAATTTAATTTAAAAAAAATAACCCAACGTTGGATTATTATATGAACTATTGTTGTCACGATACTGGAATTCGATACCAATCGGTACTGCAATTTTAAAACCTGTTGAGCACGTTCTTAAAAGCTGCCCGTTTGCCATTGTGTTCACGTGGTCAACAGAAATGACTGTGATTGGCCATGAAGGTCATCAGTTCACACAGAAACAGGGACACTGGAGTGTTTTAAAGCCGTGAAGATCAGCTCGTGTGTCTATGAGCTGACATACGAGCAATCCGCTGATGAATCGACTGACCTTCGTGACTTTAAAATGCTCCAGTGTCTCTGTATCTGTGGTCGTATAAACTGTATAAACGCAGCATTTTTGTAAAAGTGCAGGTGTAAATGAGTACAGAATGATTCATTCACACCACACTGGGTTATTTCAACTCAATTTTGGGTAAAAAAAATAAAAAAAACAATTACACAAAACTAAACACGCAGTTAAATATTTATAGGAGCAGATTTAACCCAACATTTGGATTTTTCCATATTTCACCAAATTTGGTATTATAAATATAAATATAAACATATAAATATATAAATATATATATATATATATATATATACATATAAATATATACATATAAATATATACATATATATATATACATATATATATATATATATATATATATATATATATATATATATATATATATATATATATATATATATATACATATATATACATATATATATATATATATATATATATATATATATATATATATATATATACACATATATATATATATATATATATATATATATATATATATATATATATATTAGTGCTGGGCCGTTAACGGCGTTAACGTGCTGCGTTAACGCGAGACTCTTATCGCGCGATAAAAAAAATATCGCCGTTAATCTATTCTCAAAGTTGGGTTGGGAGCTGGGTCTATTCTACGCAAGCTATGATGACTTTCACCTTGATATATTACCGCGGATGTATACCTGACCGGTGAGCCGTCTGCTCTATCAAATCAGCAGGATGCCTGACTCTAACTGCAGTTTCACTTTTCATTTATTCCTTCGTGACAAACTGGGGTAATATAGACGCAAATACGGAGTAAGGACAGGTGAGAGAGTTATGGAGTTTAATAACGCATGCCAAATGGTAAGAAAAAAAAACTTCCGCATTTCGCGATGTGTGTGTGTGTGTGTTCGTGTATCTGTGTGTGCAGTCCTTTCTGACAGCCGCGTGTGGACCTTGTCGGAAAATATGGCGAAAGGTCCTAAAGACCGCGGTGTTTACTTCACTAATGCCACTAAAATCTGCATACTCCACATCTTAATTCCATTTCTGTTTAATTCAGTGCTGACTTTAGTCTGATTAAGCTCATCAGAATTCGCTGTTTGGAGCTTATGTAGGCCTACAGTTCAACATTCATGTTTAACTGAATAAACAGTTAGTAAACACAAGTAAGTAAACACATCTTATTGAACATCATTTATTTTCATCACCAATTATCATAGTAGAACAGTTTCTCAAGCAGTTTGTGATGCATTTTGGAAACATTTTGGAGATGAGACCCTGGTCTAATGCGACACCCGGCTTGAGAAACCCGTTCTCAAAGACTTATTATTTGGGTAGCACAGATATTCTGAATGCCTTCGGCAGAATTCAAATGAGCCATTTTAATCTAGATTAATCTAGATTAATTTTGAAATTAATCTAGATTAATCTAGATTAAAAAAAATTAATCTATGCCCACCTATAATATATATATATATATATATATATATATATATATATATATATATATATATATATATATATATATATATATATATATATATATATATATATATACACACAAGCTTTTTCAATTCTGCCCACAAATTTTCTATACGATTGAGCTCAGGGCTTTGTGATGGCCACTCCAAAACATTCACTCTGTTGTCCTTAAAGCACATTTTAACGAATTTGGCAGTATGCTTAGGGTCACGGTCTGTTTGGAAGACCCATTTGTGGCCAAGTTTTAATTTCCTGGCTGACGTCTTGAGATGTTGCTTCAGTATTTCTACATAATGTTCTTTCTTCATGATGCCATCTATGCTGTGAAGTGGACCAGTCCCTCCTGCAGCAAAACAGCGCCACAACATGATGCTGTCGCCCCCATACTTCACAGTTGGGATGGTGTTCCTAAGCTTGTAAGCTTTCCCCTTTGTCCTCCAAATGTAACACTGGTCATAATGGCCAAACAGTTCAATCTTAGTTCCATTAGACCACAGGACATGTCTCCAAAAATTATTCTTTGTAATTTAGCAAATTGTAATCTGGCTTTTTTGTTGATTCTGACTTGTTGATTTTCCCATGTTGTCACACAAGGAAGCAGTGTGTTTGAGGTTTTCCTTAAATACTACAAGGTTTCCGCTACATTCATTCATCCGTGGCGGGCCGCCACGCCAAAATTCATCCCGCCACGGCTACATTACAACTTCTCATTAAACATTTAGTCGTGTTTTGTATAGCGGATTATAATCGCACTAAAACATATTAGAGGTAAACAGCGCAAACTTTTCTGCAACCGTAGTAGTGCTGTGCGCTATTTGTTCAACCCTTTAAGGTGACATGCTGGCTCTCTGACAGACTGACTGACAGGTGCGTGAGTCCAGCAAACACCGCGTAGCTTTCAGTTTAAGATGAACACAGTTTCCATAAGTATATTTTATTGATAAATGTCAATGGCTCTGCATACAATGACTTTATCTTGCTGGAGTTTCACTTTACTTCAGGACGCGTTAATGTCGGAAAACGCACAAAAACACACTAAATCGCGCTTCAGCAGCGCTTACTGGAGAGCGCACAAGAAGATCTGCACTTGAACGTGTAAATTTGAGTGCGTGCAAGAAGTTCTGTGCACGAAGAGGAAATCGGCGCGCAAGCAAAGAGATTCGCATGCTCGTATTACATGAATGCTATCTCGCCTTGCAATAATGCGTGTAATATTGGTCTTTGAAATAGTTGGCAGATCTGTGTAAAAAAAAAAAAGTCCTGCCGCCACTGCTGGAAAAAATCCTAGAGGAAACACTGTACTATTCTACAGTTGTGGCTCCAATTAACTCAAATGTTGTCAATTAGCCAATCAGAAACTTCCAAAACCTTGACACCATCATCTGAGCTATTTCAGAGGCATAATAATCTTATTGTATGTAAACTTGACTTTCAAGAAAAGTTATAACAATTTCTCAAAAAATATCTCTCTCATTATTCTGCTATTAAGCGTAACAGAAACAAATTTGATAATCCTAATTACCTAAAAGAGAAAAAGTCTAGTCACATTAACATCTGCCTTTTTTTTAAATGGTTATGTGTCTTTTTATACAGTGTATGTAAACTTCTGGTTTCAACAATATTGTGTTGTATTAAAAATCAAATTGAATTGATTCTTGCATGGTTATAAAGTTAAAAACAACAAAAATAAATACACTTATTAAATATTTATTAGATAATATGAATTTTCTAACATTTTAAATGTCTTAATTCTCTATTTTGACAGTAATCAAACTATAAAAAAATATACATGCATAATAAAATATGCAAATTAAAAACAAAATATACAAAAATATAATTTTGACATCAGACTACTCAACCTGTTCAAAAAAAGGCTAATACCTGATAAAAAAAAACTATTCATTTCTTTTAAAAATGTAATAATAATAAAAGAATAATCCTTTTATTTACTTTCCTTGGCGATGGCGTAATGATGACGTATTTATTTTTAGCTACATATGGCTTAAATAAAAACGGTGTTTTGGAATGAAGGTAAGAGTTTGATCAAAGGTTTACGAGAACTGAAAGGCAACAGTGCTTCACATTTTCTGACTAAAAACTGGACAAAAGGTGGATTGGATTACTTGTTGGCGAAAATTGATTGCACTGGATCAGTATGAAGAAGAAGACGCACCAGATTGCACAGGAGTCTGGAGATTAATGACTCTGATATGTAAACGTTTCTTTATTTCTGTGTGTGCTAATTTAGTCTGCAAGTAATAAAACTGAAGCGTTCTGTCAATATTTGGGTGATCATTGTTTAACAAGGTAATGCAGTGATATAAATCAGGTGAGGTGGAAAACAAACACATATCAAATAATTTCATCTATTTGCCATCTAATTACAAAATATAATTAAAGTTGGACATATTTTGACGAAATTCTGACAGATTGCTTGGATTTTTTTTGAGACATAGTGTATATTTATTCATTCATTTTCCTTTGGCTTAGTCCCTTTATTTATCAGGGGTTGCCACAGCAGAATTAACCACCAACTTAACCAGCGTATGTTTTACACAGCGGATGACCTTCCAGCTGCAACCCAGTACTGGGAAACACCCATACACACTCACATTCACACTCATACAGTATGGCCAATTTAGTTTATTCAATTCACCTACAGTGCATGTGCTTGGACTGGGGGAAACCGGAGCATCCGGAGGAAACCCACGGCAATTATATATATTCTGTCAGTGTTTTGATCCGTTCACCATCAACATTGCGTGCAGCGGCAACCACAGCCTCCCAGACACTGTTCAGAGAGGTGTACTGTTTTCCCTCCTTGTAAATCTCACATTTGATGATGGACCACAGGTTCTCTATGGGGTTCAGATCAGGTGAACAAGGAGGCCATGTCATTAGTTTTTCTTCTTTTAGACCCTTTCTTGCCAGCCAAGCTGTGGAGTACTTGGACGCGTGTGATGGAGCATTGTCCTGCATGAAAATCATGTTTTTCTTGAAGGATGCAGACTTCTTCCTGTACCACTGCTTGAAGGTGTCTTCCAGAATCTGGCAGTAGGACTGGGAGTTGAGCTTGACTCCATCCTCAACCCGAAAAGGCCCCACAAGCTCATCTTTGATGATACCAGCCCAAACCAGTACTCCACCTCCACCTTGCTGGCGTCTGAGTCGGACTGGAGCTCTCTGCCCTTTACCGATCCAGCCACGGGCCCACCAAGACTCACTCTCATTTCATCAGTCCATAAAACCTTAGAAAAATCAGTCTTGAGATATTTCTTGGCCCAGTCTTGACGTTTCAGCTTGTCTTGTTCAGTGGTGGTCGTTTTTCAGCCTTTCTTACCTTGGCCATGTCTCTGAGTATTGCACACCTTGTGCTTTTGGGCACTCCAGTGATGTTGCAGCTCTGAAATATGGCAAAACTGGTGGCAAGCGGCATCTTAGCAGCTGCACGCTTGACTTTTCTCAGTTCATGGGCAGTTATTTTGCGCCTTGGTTTTTGTTTTGGTTTTTCCACACGCTTGCGACCCTGTTGACTATTTTGAATGAAACGCTTGATTGTTCGATGATCACGCTTCAGAAGCTTGGCAATTTTAAGAGTGCTGCATCCCTCTGCAAGATATCTCACTATTTTTGACTTTTCGGAGCCTGTCAAGTCCTTCTTTTGACCCATTTTGCCAAAGGAAAGGAAGTTGCCTAATAATTATGCACACCTGATATAGGGTGTTGATGTCATTAGACCACACCCCTTCTCATTACAGAGATGCACATCACCTAATATGCTTAATTGGTAGTAGGCTTTCGAGCCTATACAGCTTGGAGGAAGACAACATGCATAAAGAGGATGATGCGGTCAAAATACTCATTTGCCTAATAATTCTGCACTGCCTGTATATATATATATATCTATATATCTATATCTATCTATCTATCTATCTATCTATCTATCTATCTATTTATCTATATATATATATATATATATATATATATATATATATATATATATATATATATATTTATTTATTATTTTCGCTCTTTCTTTCTAGAATTATCTGTATTTGAATGTGCGTCTGAATTGCTTTTTACCAACTGCTTCTCCTCCCCCATTTTTTGGGGTTAATAAAAACCTACTTTATTAGATTTAAAGCAATGCTGTATAATCTAAGCACAGAGTCATTTGAGATGTTTAACTTTCCACAGGACCTCCAAGTACAGATTAGTGTGTCTAATACAAGCGGCTCGCATAACTGTAGTGGTTTACACCGTGTAATTTATTCCTAAATTCAGGAAAAACCCTGTATAACTCTGAAAACTGTCCAGAAGACGATCGCTGCATGTAGCTCTCAAGTTATACCTAGAGTCTGGTGCTTGATGGATCTATCAAGATTCAACAGGACAGAGGAAAACAGACAGCATTTTTTAGGAATAAGAATCTGGACGTTGGAAAGTGCAACAAATATTTTCCCTCCCCTCTCCTACTCAGATAAAAACTGTTTATTTCACATTCGACCTGCAGCAATGTGATGATTTAGCATGAGCTGTCATAAAAAGATATATCACCATAAAAACATTTATTGAGTTCACAGGAGTGATTCATTTCTCTTGATTATAATTTATATCTAAATCAAGAGCCAGCATTTTTACGTTTAACATTAAGGAGGACAGATAGAAACCTCTTTCTCTCAATTAGTCTTCAAAAGTCAGCATCATTTTTATTTTTATTGTTGCTCTTGAAGTCAGAGACCTGAATAAACCCTTCATCTGACTCACAAACATTTAACTGGGGCAGAAATGATTAATTATGCTGACCTGACGAAGCCAACTGAAGTCCTTTTTAACTTAATTTAAGCTTCTGGGACAGAGTTTCTAAATCCATATTCACTGGCAGCTTTCAAGCTACAACCACCAAACTCATGTCAGAACTTCTGGCTGATCTCAACATTTATACCATATCTTTTCTAAATGGACTGACTTACGATTTAGCTTAAATCCCACAGAGACTTATATTGAGGGGCTGAAAACTCGAAAATCTCAAAGAGCTACATCCATTCAGTTCACGACCTTCATCAATCAAAACATTAGCAACTAGCCTAGAACATCCTAACAACATGTTAACTCATGCTAAACATGTTAGCAACATTGTTTTTTGATAATGTTATCATCTTGTTTGCTAACTGTATCATTTGCTAACAGTATTATTTACTAAATTATCCTTTGCTAATGGTATCATTTGCTAACAATATCATTTGCTAACATGTTTATTTGCTAACATTATAATTTGCTAACAGTATCATTTGTTAACAGTATTATTTACTACTTATCCTTTGCTAATGGTATAATTCGCTAATGGTATCATTTGCTAACATGTTAATTTTCTAACAGTATAGTTTGATAACGATATCATTTGCTAACAGTATCATTTGTTAACATTATATTTTGTTAACGGTATAATTTGCTAATGATATCATTTGCTAACATGTTAATTTGCTAAGGGTATAACTTGGTAGCAATATCATTTGCTAACATGTTTATTTGCTTACGGGATCATTTGCTAAATGTATCATTTGCTAATAATATAATTAACAATATCTTTTGCTAACAATATCGATTGTTAACAGTATGATTTGCTAACATGTTTATTTGCCAACATTATAATTTGCTAACAATATAATTTGCTAACGTTATAATTTGCTAACAATATAATTTGCTAACATTATAATTTGCTAACAATATCATTTGCTAACGTTATAATTTGCTAACAATATCATTTGCTAACGTTATAATTTGCTAACAATATCATTTGCTAACGTTATAATTTGCTAACAATATCATTTGCTAACATGTTTATTTGCTAACATTATAATTTGCTAACAATATAATTTGCTACCAGTTTCTTTTGCTAACATGTTTATTTGCTAACATTATAATTTGCTAACAATATCATTTGCTAACATGTTTATTTGCTAACAATATCATTTGCTAACGTTATAATTTGTAAACAATATCATTTGCTAACATGTTTATTTGCTAACATTATAATTTGCTAACAATATCATTTGCTAACATGTTTATTTGCTAACGTTATAATTTGCTAACAATATCATTTGCTAACATGTTTATTTACTAACATTATAATTTGCTAACAATATAATTTGCTACCAGTTGCTTTTGCTAACATGTTTATTTGCTAACATTATAATTTGCTAACAATATCATTTGCTAACATGTTTATTTGCTAACGTTATAATTTGCTAACAATATAATTTGCTAACATGTTTATTTGCTAACGTTATAATTTGTAAACAATATCATTTGCTAACATGTTTATTTGCTAACATTATAATTTGCTAACAATATCATTTGCTAACATGTTTATTTGCTAACGTTATAATTTGCTAACAATATCATTTGCTAACGTTATAATTTGCTAACAATATCATTTGCTAACAATATCATTTGCTAACGTTATAATTTGCTAACAATATCATTTGCTAACATGTTTATTTGCTAACATTATAATTTGCTAACAATATCATTTGCTAACATGTTTATTTGCTAACGTTATAATTTGTAAACAATATCATTTGCTAACATGTTTATTTGCTAACATTATAATTTGCTAACAATATAATTTGCTAACATGTTTATTTGCTAACGTTATAATTTGCTAACAATATCATTTGCTAACGTTATAATTTGCTAACAATATCATTTGCTAACATGTTTATTTGCTAACATTATAATTTGCTAACAATATCATTTGCTAACGTTATAATTTGCTAACAATATCATTTGCTAACATGTTTATTTGCTAACATTATAATTTGCTAACAATATCATTTGCTAACATGTTTATTTGCTAACGTTATAATTTGTAAACAATATCATTTGCTAACATGTTTATTTGCTAACATTATAATTTGCTAACAATATCATTTGCTAACATGTTTATTTGCTAACGTTATAATTTGCTAACAATATCATTTGCTAACGTTATAATTTGCTAACAATATCATTTGCTAACATGTTTATTTGCTAACGTTATAATTTGCTAACAATATCATTTGCTAACATTATAATTTGCTAACAATATCATTTGCTAACATGTTTATTTGCTAACGTTATAATTTGCTAACATTATAATTTGCTAACAATATAATTTGCTACCAGTTTCTTTTGCTAACATGTTTATTTGCTAACATTATAATTTGCTAAAGGTACCATTTGCTGACATGTTTATTTGCTAACAATATCATTTGCTAACAGTATCAATTGCCATCAGTATCATTTGCTAACGTTTATTTGCTAATAGTTTAATTAGCCAACGGTATCATTTGTTAACAATCTTTTTGCTAAAGATATTATTTGCAAATAGTATCATTTGCTAAAATGTGTATTTCCTAACATTATAATTATAGAAACAGAAAGAAGAAAAATAGAAACAGGCTAATTCTTGCTAACAGCATGCTAATCCCTGCTATACTACCCTAATTCTTGTAAGCAACACAAGCCAGAAAAAAACATGTCTATTCATGCAGGTAGCATAGTAATTAATGCTTAACAACATGCTAATTCATGTTAACATTATGTTAATGTTAGAAAACATGTTAGCAACATAATGAATGCTATACCATACTAGCAAATATGCCAATTCATGCTACAAACAACATGCTAATTTCTAACAACATCCCAATTTATGCAACAAACACTAACTTAACCAAGAAACATGCTAGCAACATGGCAATCCATGTTAACTCAATTCAAAAACATGTTCGCAACATGACAATTTAAGCTAGTAACATGCTAAAGCCAATGTTAGATACATGGTCATTTAACAAGCAGTTTGAATGTTTTATAATGAATTCATGCTAAAAAGAATTATTATCGGTAATTCATGATAGAAACTAATTAATAAAAAACATACTAGCATCATGTTCATTTATGCTATGCTAAGAACATGCTAATTAATGTTAACATTATGCGAAAATACATGAAACATACTAGCAGCATGCTAATTCATGTGCTTTTGTGAAGCCAACATTAAAGTTTGCCATCAAACTTTTAAAATCATTCAAAACACTCACGTGGTGATTTTGTGTGTTTGTACTCTTTCTTGTGAAGTGGATTCTTCCTGAAATATAGAAGCAAGCATAGAGAACAAATGTTAAACAACGGCTAGACACTCTGTGTGTTCCCACTTTGTAAGTTAGCTTGATTTAGGACTCAGGACACCAGGACAATTATCAAGCAAGATTATCGCCAATGAGTACTCATGACTAAACTTTAATAAGAATAATTACTATAAATGTAATAATTATTATGAAAAGCACTTTACAAACAAACTTATATACGATATAAACTTATATACTTATATGTTATATACAAATAAACAAATTAAACTGCAGGCATAAAATCTTAATTTTAAAAGAAAATTCCACAGGTTTGCATTTGACATGTTGCATTAAAAACTGTCTGACCAATGAGATTGGAGCTTCTGAATTTACATTAAAACATGCCTTAAAAAATAAAACATGAAATAAAAGTCTCAGCAACTTCTGGTTCACAATGACTTTAAGCATAATTCAGGAAAACTAAAACAAAACAAACACACACAAAAAAAAAAACTGAAAAAAAAAACAACAAAAAACAATAACAAAATATTTATCTCTATATAGGTTTGTTCTGCTAGTTTGTAGAACTGCACAGTTTGATCAAAACTTGTAGTAGTAATAAAAAATAATAAAATAAAATAAATAAATTTATACGACAATTCTGTCTGGTTCTTGAATCTGATTGGCTGATAGCCGTGTGATATTCTGCCAGTAACAGCACTCGTCCAGCCTCTTAACCCTTCACCCTTGTGTAGTTCTCCGCCTACATACAGCAACAAGCAGAGGACACTCTACAGTTTGACAAATATTGCTGCTTTTGGGCAACAATTTACTTCTGAGGCTTTTTTACTCGAGAATGTCGAGTACTCGAGATTGCAACTATGCAGTTCATTTCTAAGGATAGTGCCTATTTTAAAAGATATTTATAATTTTGGAGAGGCAGAGCGTCTGCAGCCATTAACCCGTCATTGAGCAAAGATGAGGCAACGCAGTGGTGCAGTAGGTAGTGCTGTCACCTCACGGCAAGAAGGTTGCTGGTTCGAGCCTCGACTGGGTCAGTTGGCGTTTCTGTGTGGAGTTTGCATGTTCTTCCTGTATTCGCGTGGGAGTCCTCCGGGTGCTCCGATTTCCCCCACAGTCCAAAGACATGTGGTACAGGTGAATTAGGTAGACTGAATTATCTGTAGTGTATGAGTGTGAATGAGTGTGTATGGATGTTTCCCAGGGATGGGTTGCAGCTGGAAGGGCATGCGCTGCATAAAACATATGCTGGATAAGTTGGTGGTTCATTCCGCTGTGGCGACCTCGGATTAATAAAGGGACTAAGCCGAAAAGAAAATGAATGAATGAATAAGCAAAGGCGGTTGATGATGTTGATCCACAAGATGGCGACAGAGACCACATAATAAGCCCTAAGAGAAAACCAGCATACTTTCAAACTACAGCTGATCAAATTATTATTAAACAGATAAATGACTTTCAAAGTCGATCTCTCTCTTTTGTATGTTGTAGTGCTGTATTTATACCATAGTAATATTGTGATCTCCCGCTTGCAACAGAGAAATTCTGGGAAATCTCTGTAGACTGATGGCATTTCATGCCGTTCAGTAGGGCTGTCAAAATTAATCGTTTCTTCGGTGCACCGCGCTGCAGATGGGGACAATTCGATATCGGTTCAGTAATAGATCATAACCGGTTATTACGCACTGATGTCATTTATCTCCTATGCGCGATGTCGCTTTAGAATACTATGGCGAAGGAGCCGAGGGTGAGTAAATAAAACACTCCTACTACTTAAAAAGCAGATCTTTCACTGACACTGAGGAATGGTAAAGCACGAGCTGCTATTTCACTATTAGGGAGAAATGCTGTTCCATCTCTGCCCCTCTCTCTCTCTCACACACACACACTTTGGGCATTTGACCCGCCGTTGGCATATTCGTGAGGTAAATTTTCTTTTCTCTCGGCTGTTAAAGCGATACTTGTGGATCCAGAAAAAGCGTGCCTGTGGTGCCAGTTTATTGTATTGTATTTATTCTATTCCCGATTACCTGATAACCGTGTATTATGCGCATATAGACTGACCCGCGGCTGTTTTTCCCGCGTCACTCATGGGTGAACAGCGCTTTCGATTTTAAAGCCAAGCGCAGCCCTTTCTGTTGAGCGGGTGAAGACAATGACTAATCATAGGGGTGTAAGATCCTGCCAGCACTCAAAAAGCAAGCGGGATAATATTTACATTAGTTTACTTGTTATGAATGCTCATGCTGTCTTCTGAGCATGTATTGGAGTTTTGTCTAAAACATTCACAAAGTGTTTTTTTTTTTGAGCAGGTTAAATTAAAGGTACAGTTCATATATCTGACTGCCTGTATTAAAGGATAAATTGTATTACAAGTAATATATAAATATAAACATATTTATAGATTTTAATACAATTTTTTTTCTTGTGTTGTAAAGAAAAAAATCTAATTATGTATGGAAAGCATCGACAATGCACCGTGATGCACCGAGATATCAAACTGAACCGAATCGATGGCATAATAATCGTAACCGAACCGAACCGTGAGACCAGTGTAGGTTCACACCCCTACCATTCAGCCTTATAATCTTAAAATGTGAGCAAAATGACCTGTTTTGTCATCACTTTAGACATTACGCTAGAGAATCATTCAAATACTAGCTCTAAAATGACGTTTGTGAATTAGCAATGGCTTCTGCTGTTCTGACGTCAGCTGCAAATGTAAATGAATGGCAGAAGAAAGGGTTTACAAAAGGGTTTTGAGACTCTCCGTGTTTGATTTTCTTTTTTATACACACGATTATGCCGGCAAACTGTCGTATAAATGCAGTATCACACTCATAGCAGTGCGATGTGGCTGTATATGCTAACACTGGGAGAACATGTAAACTTCACACAGAAATGCCAACTGACCCAACCAGGACTCAAACCAGAGACCTTCTTATTGTGATGCTACAGTGCTAACCACTGAGCCACCATGCCACCAATATTATAAATAATAAGAAAATTATAAATAATAAATAAATTATAAATGTATGATTATTATTAAATACAAATTGTGAAGTAAAAAATGTTATTTTATTAGAAAACTAAAACAAAAAACATTCTATTAAAGAGAAATATAACTACAATTTTGTACAATTACTTACAGTATGTTTATTTATCATAATGTTTTCATTTTTTATTGTCAAACCATTGCCTTTTATTAAAATAAAAAACAACTTTAATCTAAATTAAACCCATTTTTCATCTAATAAATTCAAACCAGAAGGAGTATTAAAGCTTCTATTTTGCAGATAAACACTATAATGAATTCTAGATCTCAAAAGCTGCAACTCCTCATAGACGGAGCGGATTATCCTCTAAATAAATAAGCATTAAAGTGAAGCATCGAGCATCACCTGTAGCAGTGGGTGCCGTATGGACACTCAGGCCGATCGTCATCTTCATCCTCCTCTTCATCTGCTTTCTCCTCCTCATAGTCGCTGTCTCCAGGATGACTGCACTCCTGAAAGTGAAGTGGATTCTTCCTGATTGGAGGAAAACACAAATGCTTACTAATGAGCGATGCACAATGAAACACAATACTGCAAATCAACTAAATCACTGGCATCCGAGCACCTTCATTATTACACCGACAGACCATCATCTGCAAATTCAAGTGCTGGTCACTCATTTTTGAGAGTCATTATCTTTCTTGTGACCCATCCACAACACAATGCAACATTTCAGTTAACCACAATGAAACTCTGAAAGAGTAAGGGCTCTTTCATATCAAACATATCTTTGCTTTTAAAAACGCGAGATGCAGTGCTCAGGAATGAGTTTTAAATAAAGCGCAGCACAGCATGAGGTCCACATGATGTGATATTATGAACGTGATACAATAACAGACCCATTAGAAATAGGAAACAATAAGTATGTTAAGATACCTCATATAACATTCATTCATTTTCTTTTCGGCTTTTTCCTTTCATTAATCCGGGGTCGCCACAGCGGAATGAACCGCCGACTTATCCAGCATATGTTTTACGCAGTGGATGCCCTTCCAGCTTCAACCCATCACTGGAAAAACACCCAAACACTCTCATTCACACTCCTACACTACGGACAATTTAGCTTACACAATTTACCTGTACCTCACGTCTTTGGACTGTGGGGGAAACCAGAGCACCCGGAGGAAACCCATGGCAACACGGGAAGAACATGCAAATTCCATCTTGCTAGCATGGATTACGCCAACTGACCCAGCCGAGGCTCGATCCAGGGACCTTCTTGCTGTGAGGTGATCGTAATACCCACTGCGCCACCGTGAAGCCCATGCCTCATGTAACTCAGGATATTCTGCTGAGCATGCTAGAAACATCTTGCTAGCATGGATCATGGCATATCACATTAGCAATGCCATAATCCATGCAAGCAAGTCCTAAGCTGCTAGGTTTAGCGACTGATATCCCAAATATCACGTATACACTCTAACAAATAATGGGTCATTTTAATTCAACGTTGGGTCAAATATGAATAAACCCAACGGTTTTTTTGTCCAATTTTTTTTCACCTTATGTACTATTTTTTTGTCCTACATTTTTACCTAACATTGGGTTTGTCCATATTTGACCGAATGTTGGGTCAACACAAGGGTTTTAAACACAAAATATCAATAACAAGAAAGGTTATTGATTTGTGATATTTAATAAAAATGCTAGTATTTTCCCTGAATATCGTTTTTTAAAAAAACAATTAATATGATGGAGGTATAGTAGCTCAGTGGTGTCAGCACTGTCGCCTCAGAGTAAGAAGATTGCTGGTTCTAGTCCTGGCTGGGTCAGTTGGCATTTCTGTGTGGAGTTTGCATGTTCTCCCCGTGTTGGTGAGAGTTTCCTCCGGGTGCTCCAGTTTCCCCCACAGTCCAAACACATGCACTATAGGTGAACTGGATGAACTAAATTGGCTGTAGTGTATGAGTGTGTGAATGTGAGAGTGTATGGATGTTTCCCAGTACTGGGTTGTGGCTGGAAGGGCATCCGCTGCGTAAAACATATGCTGGAATAGTTGGCGGTTCATTCCGCTGTGGCAACCTCTGAAATAGAGACTAAGAAAATGAATGAAAGAACAGTTGTCTGAAGATTTGTTCTTTTCTTAAGCCTTGATGGCATATTTGGTATTATGAGCTGGCACATTGTTGAATCGGCAATTGCTGTATTGTAGTAGCCATTAAATGTCGCACCCCCTTAGTATCAGTTTACATTATGATTTAGTATCACAGATGCTGGTAGAAAAGAAAAGTAGAAGCAGATGACAGTGGATTCTTTGCTTATTCACGTTACAAATCCAACAGGTAATACCATAAACATAAGACTTGAAATATTGTTTTGTAGATGAATGCTCCATCAGGTAATGTTATCTCAAGATAAAACGAGGATTAAGGAAACATTCTCCACCAGAAGCTCCTCGGAGATCTTTCAAAGTGCGTAAATCTGCTGGACTGAAATGGTTTTTGCGGTGCTGTATTTCAAAGAGATGCGCACATGTTGTCCCTGATGTCTAATTCTCTGACGTTTACTTTTTAATAGCTAAAAGCTGAGAGATAGAAACGCAGAGCGTGTATTTTTGCAGGATGCTTCTGTCCTCAAACGCAGGGGTGAAGTGTGATGGGAAAAAAACAAAAGCGTCTGCATTTGTGCACGGTTCACTTTCCTGCTGGTACTCGCATTTGTGGCATCTTTTTATTGTTCTTTTCTCTCCGTATTGTCATGCAGTACATGATAAAAGCATTTTCTCAATTGTTCACACAAGAATGACCGGTGTATTGTTTTTGGAATGAGAAGAACTGCCTTTATTATAGTGGCTTGAGAAAGCCAACATACTGTTATACTACATAAACCTCTTCTGAGACTAATTTCTATATGCATCTCCTCCTAGACTGTTCATTCTACAACCACAAAACTAACACCAAACCTCAAAACTGATCAGACTCAGGTTGCTATATATTTTCCAAATTAGCCTACTTACGATTTTTCGAAAATTTCAGAAAAGTCCCATTGACTTAACATTGGACCAAACTTTGTGACCTCATAACTTTGCGCCAGAGTGTCATACAAACTTAACGTTGGGCTCATTTAACTCAGACTACCAATCTGCCAACCACTGATGACCTTTAAACTTTTTAGCGACACCCTAGCAACCATTTACAGCACCCTAGCAACTGGCCCATAGACTTCTATTGTAAAAAACTGCCACTGACTTTACATTGGACATAATAACAACATTCCAATTCACACTAACAATGTACTAATCAAACTAGCAACATGCTAATTCATACTTGAACCATGATAACATGCTAGTTTAACTATAAACATGCTAGCAACATGCTAATTCATACAAGAACAATGATAACATGCTAATTCATACTAGAAACATGCTAATCTATATTAGCAACTACCTAGCAACCACTCAGAACACCCTAGCAACACCCTAGCAACAACTTAGCAACCGCCTAGCAACAGCAACCACCTAACAACACCTTAGTAAGTTTCCACTTACTGGTACAATACGGTACGGGTCGCTACGGGCCACCTTTATCAGGCTTGCGTTTCCACTGTCTAAAGGGTACCAAGGGTACGCTTTGCAAAGGGTTACCAAAAAGTGTTATGGTACAGTTCGCTTTTAGGTACCCTTTGACAGTGGAAACGGCCATAAATGTGCACCGAACCGAACTGTACCATACCACTCAGTGGAAACAGGCCATTAGCGACCATCTAGCAACACCTTAACAACCACCTAGGAACATCCTAGCAACCGCCTAGCAACACCTTAAAAACCGCCTAGCAACACCCTAGCAACCGCCTAGCAACACCTTATCAACCACCTAGCAACGCCTTAGCACCTACCTGGAACACCTAGGCAACCACCTAGCAACCATTCAGAACACGTTAGTAACCACCTAGAACACCCTAGCAACCACATAGAACACTCTAGCAACGCCTTAGCAACCACCTATAACACCCTAGCAACCAATCAAAACACCTTAGCAACCGCCTAACAGCCACCTATAACACCCTAGCAACACCTTAGTAACCACTCTGAACACCCTATCAATGCCTTAAGCCTCATTCACACTACAGCGACTCGCAGCGGCAAAGCCACAAGCAACCGTCAACGAAGAGCGAGCGACTTTCGGTGACCTCAGTCTACGTGAGCGGCAGCAACCGTTGGCCAAGAGGTGGGTGTGTCAAGCAATGCGACATAGTTGAGAATCCTTCAACTTTATGCAAATGAAGAATGACTTTCTTGAGCGACAGCCAATAGACGAATTACCAGTTTGTAAACATTCAGGATGCGGACACATCGAGGTTGCAGAAAAAAATCTGGGAGCGATACAGCGAGGGAACAACATCCGATGCGGTACAGAGTGTGTAGTTTTATTAGAGATAAGTTATATTGATTACATAGTATATATATTACTTACATAATGCTTTCAGCATATTATAACAGCTTGTGACCCAGTAATAAGCACAGTTATTTGGCAAAATTAACATTAAAGTGAGCGGCGTTCATCTGACAGGTACATTTGCGATAGCACCCTCCCAGTGGATACTGGATAAGACGAAAAGACCAAGCATCCAGCCCGAAATTACAACTATCTCATTGAAACTCTCCTGTAAAATCACTTGGAGAAGTTGAAGGCCTACAAGCCTTTGGATGCCTACAATTTTGTTCTGTGTGGTCATGTGCAAGAAATAATGTTCCATGATTACCAGATTCAAACCTTTGTAGTGCTAAAAATCAAAGTTCTGCCTAGTCAAAGACAAGAAAAGAAGACTGAGCTATAGAAGGTCTGGGTTATCATCAACAAGCAAAACAGCAAACTGCACCTGTATGTCAGAGTATGTGAACTTACATGTTTACATTTCATTCTAAGCATTCAGTGTCCGCAGTTTAATTCACCATATTTAACTGTTTTTTGCTGAAATCATTGCTGCAATCAAAAACGAGTAATGTGTATGATTCAGCATAGCGTGAACTGACCTGATATAACATGAGAACTGCAGAGCATTAGGTCCTCACTCCATTCAGCTCCCTGTTAGTCAAAGACGTCTGCGGTTGGCATTAAAAGCAGTGTGGTGTACGGTAAAAGTTAAGTTTTCCATTTTTGGACTTTCTATTTTGGCATCCTACTGCACAACACGACATTTGCTATTGCAACCCGATATGCGCGGTTGAACCCGTGTGACGTCATGTGTGACGTAGGTTGGTAATTCCACATGATCCTCTCTCAGCTCGCTCAGAGGCCGGTTGTATTCGTGCTGTATATACCTACACAGACCTGCGTTTGAAGTAGGTCGCCACCCAGAGCGACAGGAAGCTACAAAGTCGCTGCTAGTGTGAATGAGGCATTAGCAAGAAACATGCCAATCCATACTAGAAACATGCTAGCATATATGTACTTGTCTATCTCTGCCAACTGTTTCAACTGTCTTAAAAACTACTTCAATTATTTAAACTTTGAAACTACGTCAAACTGTCAGACTAGGCTTTCTCAAACCACCATAAAGTTTGTCTACGAGCTTAACTTTTCTAGTTTCTGTTTGCTTTTCTTGATATAAAAGGGGGCTCATAATTCTGACTTCAACTATTGTATGCACATTTTCAAAATTCACGCTCATCTTGCTATACACATTTTTTAATGCAATATTCCAAAATGTGCATCGAAAATAGGCTACAAAAAAGTTTCAAGGTAAAGTTGGAAAAGTAGACTGGAGGTTGTTTGCGTCAATACCTGTAGCAGGAGCTGCCATAAGGACAGGCTGTCCGCCGTGGCTTCTTCACTTCACTCCTGCTTGTTTTGTTCTCGGTCTCTGCGATCTCTGACCTCTGCGAGAGTCCCCGGCTGACCTGAGAATCACTGCGATCGTCAGTTTGAGTCTTGGAGTTTTGTGCTTGATCTCCTGGTCTGACCGGAGCTCTCCTGCCACCTCCTCTCTGGTACTCATCATTACGCTCCATCACTCCGGTGCCGTTCGCTCCGTCCGGGACTGAAGACGCTCCACTGGGAGCCGTTGCATCATCCTGTCAGGACACACAACGAATACTCACTTCTGCTTTCATTTCAATGCAACGATAGGCTGATGTTCAACACAAGTGACATAGTTCGTGTACACAGCTCTACAGGGGTTTCTGCAGGTTTTGTAAAGGTAGATTTAAAAAAAAACACTTTCAAATGACAACATAAAAACAAAAAGACATACAATATAAGCACCAGGGTCACCGGATACAATCTTATTTACATTAATAAGTATTTATGTTTGATCAGATCTTGCCTGAGTTTTTTTTGTACTGCTCCCGTAGAGTTAAACTGTTGAGTTTTACTATTTATGAATCCTATTTATGACAATCTCAGAGTCTGGCGGGAGCACTTTTAGCTTAGCTTAGCATACAGTGCATCCAGAAAGTATTCATAGCGCTTCACTTTTTCCTCTTTTTTATGTTAAAGCCTTATTCCAAAAGATTAAATTCATTTATTTCCTCAAGATTCTACACACAATACCCCATAATGACAATGTGAAACAGTTTTTAAAATTGTGGCAAATTTATTAAAAATAAAAAACCTGAAAAATCACATGTACATCAGTATTCACAGCCTTTGCTCAATACTTTGTTGATGCACCTTTGGCAGCAATTACAGCCTCACGTCTTTTTGAATATGATGCCACAAGCTTGGCACACCTGTCTTTGGGAATTTTTGCCCGTTCCTCTTTGCAGTACCTCTCAAACTCTATCAGGTTGGATGGGAAGCGATGGTGTACAGCCATAAGATCTCTCCAGAGATGTTCAATAGGATTTAGGTCTGGGCTCTGGCTGGGCCACTTAAGCACATTCACCGAGTTGTTGTGAAGCCACTCAATTGATATTTTGGCGGTGTGCTTTGGGTCATTGTCCTGCTGGAAGATGAACTGTCGCCCCAGTCTGAGGTCAAGAGCACTCTGAAGCAGGTTTTCATTCAGGATGTCTCTGTAAATTGCTGCATTCATCTTTCCCTCTATCCTGACTAGTCTTCCAGTTCCCGCTGCTGAAAAACATCCCCACAGCATGATGCTGCCACCACCATGCTTCACTGTAGGGATGGTATTAGCCTGGTGATGAGCGATGCCTGGTTTTCTCCAAACGTAACGCCTGGCATTCACTCCAAAGAGTTCAATTTTAGTCTCATCAGTCCAGAGAATTTAGTTTCTTATGGTCTGAGGGTCCTTCAGATGCCTTTGGCAAATTACAGCCGGGGAGTGGCTTCCGTCTGGCCACTCTACCATACAGGCCTGATTGGTGGATTGCTGCACAGATGGTTTTCCTTCTGTAAGTTTCTCCTCTCTCCACAGAAAAACATTGAAGCTCAGATAGAGTGACCGTCGGGTTATTGATCACCTTCCTGACTAAGGCCCTTCTCCCCCGATCACTCAGCTTAGATGGCCGGCCAGCTGTAGGAAGAGTCCTGGTGGGTTCCAAACATCTTCCACTTACGGATGATGGAGGCCACTGTGCTCATTGCAACTTTCAGAGCAGCAGATATTTTTCTGTAACCTTCCCCAGCCTTGAGACAATCCTGTCTCGGAGGTTTACAGACAATTCCTTTGTCTTCATGCTTGGTTTGTGCTTTGACATGCACTGTCAACCCTGGGAGCTTATATAGACAGGTGTATGCCTTTTCAAATCATGTCCAATCAACTGAATTTACCAGAGGTGAACTCCAATTAAGCTGCTGAAACATCTCAAGAATGATCAGTGGAAACAGAATGTACCTGAGCTCAATTTAGAGTGTCACGCCAAAGCCTGTGAATACTGATGTACATGTGATTTTACAGCTTTTTTATTTTTAATAAATTTGCAACAACTTCTAAAAATCTTTTTTCACATTGTCATTATGGGGTATTGTGTGTAGAATGTTAAGGAAATAAATGAATTTAATCCACATTTGGCTGTAACATAAAAAATGTGGAAAAAGTGAAGCGCTATGAATACTTTCCGGATGCACTGTAGGTCATTAAATCAGATTAGACCATTAGCATCTCGCTCCAAAATGACCAAAGAGTTTAGATAGATTTCATATTTAAAGCTCTTCTGTAGTTACAGTGTGTACTAAAACAGATGAAATTTTTTAAGTTGCTATTTTCTAAACTGATATGTCAAGAAATGTTTTTTTTTTTTTTAAAGCTCCTGCCCCACCATGTTGCTGAAACAACCTTGCATTTGTTTTATACAGATTTCAAAACCAGAGAACATTTGTTTTAGTGTAGTTGGTTTGTTTAAATGTAGAGATTTTAAGCTTTATGTAGATACTCACAGTGGGGGAAATAAGTATTGAACACGTCACCTGCACATTTCTAAAAGTGTCGTTGACTTGAAATCGATGTTGGTAACAACCAAAGTAATCTATACGCAAAGAAAACAAATTCGTTTACAAATTAAGTTATGTGTGATAAAATGAAATGACGCAAGGAAACGCATGAAGGGAGGTGTAGAAAGGCATGGAAAGCCCAGACAGCAGCTGAAATCTCTCAGTAGTTCTTCAGCAACAATCATCGTCAGTGTAAATGAATATTAGCTGCTTCAGTCCAACATCCACATTAGCAGGATGATAAAGATGAAACCAGGGTGGACATTTCAGCAAGACGATGATCCAAAACACAGCTAAGGAAACTCTCAGATGCTTTCAGAGAATGAAAATCAAGCTGTAGAATGGCCCAGCCAATCACCTGACCCGAATCCAATAGAAAATACAAATTAAAGCTCAGATTTGATAGACAAAACCCACAGAAACATTAAGATTTTTACACTCTGTTGAAGTCTGTGGAAAAACTCACACCTGAGCAATGCATGTGACTTCATTCATTATATGAGAGGCGTCTTAAGGCTGTCAGCACCAAAAAAAGCCTTTTAGATAAAGTATTAAACACATTTCAGTACTTCAGTACTTTCTCCTTGTGTCATTGGTATTACACAAAACTAATGTTTCAGATTTATTTTGTTTTGTTTTATTTTTATCTTTGTATTGTTTGGGTTTTACCAAAATCTGGTTCAACTCCATGTCAACAGCTCCTTTAGAAATATTATCCCCATGAATAAACATGATATGTTCAATACTTATTTTCCCCGCTGTATGTCTCATGTCTGTGAGGCAAATATTCCAGCGTGTTTGGAGTTCATAACAATGAAGCTGCAGAAACTGTCGTAAAAACACATATCATATTGACAGTTACATTTTTCATTGTCATTGTTATAAAACACTATAATGAACTGGTGTCGAGTGTATGATCTACCAGAGGTGGCATGGACTCCTCTTCAGAGTCGCTCTTTAGTCTTTGTGTTTTCCTCTTGGGCGTTTTGTACTCCAGCTCCTCTTCCTCGGATGACATTGCTGCGGTTCGAGCTCGTTTCGGTCCAGTCGCCCGCTTGGGTGTTGCGACCCGTTTGGCTTTTGTAGGGGTTCCTTTGGTTACTGAGAAAACAGGACAATCACAATGTTTATTAATAGATAATGTCAGCATTATCATTAAGTAAATATTAGACATATGGCAATATTCAATTTATTGTTTTAATATACATGACCATATTTTTATATACAAAATACAGTCAATAATTATTTATTATTTAAACTTTAACAGTGCCTTTTAAGAATAATCAGATTGTTCTATTTGCAGTGGTTGCTCAAATGCTTGAAGACTTAGGGCCCTATCATACACCCGGCGCAATGCACAAATGTTGTTTGTGCTTGACACAAGGGACGTTTTGACGTTTTTCACCACGCTGTTTAAATAGCAAATGCATTGTGCTCCCATAGGTGTTCTGGTCTAAAAAAGGAGTTGTGTTGAGGCGCATTGCTGGAGCGTTGCTATTTTGAGGAACTAAAATAGACTAGTTTAACAGACCAGCTGAGAGGAGGTCTAAAGTCCAGGGCAGAGCACGTTAGATGTGCGCCTCGCTTAAACATTGCTTAACACACACAGGATGTAGAGCAATATGCAAATATCTTTACAAATGAAAAAGAATTAAAAGAATAAAATATTACAAAAATTATTACTTTCTACATAAACATAAAAACCACTGCCTTCATGCCTTCTTCATCTCATTTACCCACCTGTCAGGTTTTAGACCATATGGAGCATAGCATGTGTGTTTGGATATAACTCAGTTTTTTGACCACACTTCATTATTACTGTTCATTTATTAGTTTGCTGGAAATTAGAACTGAATTTAGAAATAGTTTTGAAACAAATCTTTGTGCTTAACAAACAAAATCAATCATGTAGGCTAATGGATCTCTGTGCGTACAACACGTTTCCTTATCCACGGAAGAAAGTGAAAGTAAAGAATGAGAAGGCTCATCTCTCATTCTCACACTGCAGATGCTCTGTTTAACTGTTTTCTCGCTAGTGAAGCGATCAGTTATTCCACTTACAAAGTCTGCTATGTAAATAGCAAATGCGCTATGGCGCAACGCAACTGACTCTTAAAGAGAATGGGAGATGAGACTCTGGTTGGTTTATTCTCAAAACACACCCATAACTCATTAAGAGAATAAGCTTAACCCTGTTAGACCGTGCGCCGCGGCACAAAGTGGATTTTTCCGTCCTTAAAATAGCAAAAGTGGATTCTGACATGCCCTTAATGCTTTTGTGCCCTGCCCTTTAACCTTTGGGCCTAGATCGTTAAAATAGGGCCCTTAGACTTAATAGGCCATTTAATTTTCAAGCATTAACATTATTAAATATAATAACATATGAATATTATTCATTTAGATTTTTTTGGAATAAATAATCATAATATATTAAATAACAATAATAATAAAATGATTTACTAATATAAATAAATCACTCAATCACTGATATAACTAAATAAAACAAACAAAATAAATACTATCAAAAAATTAAGTAATTTAATGTTATAAGAAGAAAAAGCTTTAAGCTTATAAAAGAATTTACAAATGATATTTATACAAAATATTTATGCATTTTTAAAACATAAAATTACCCATTTTTCTCCCATATTTCAGACACAAAATACTTTGGTGACATTTCAAGCATTTCCACTTTTATCATCCATTCTGATTCTATGGTGTATAAAATTAAATTAAATTAAACATTAATAAAAAATTATAATAATAAAAAAATGTATAAAATAAAAAATAAAATAAAAAAATTAATAAAAATTAAAAATTTAATAATAGAAAAAAAAATTAAATTTAAAAATTGGAGTTAAGTTTAAAAAAATAAAAATTTAAATAAATAAAATTGAAAAACAATTATTACAAATTAAATAAAAATAAATAAAATAAACAATTTAATAAAAGAAAAATGTAATAATAAAAAATAAAGTAAAAAATTTTAAACTAAAACTGTTTTTTCTATTTAATTAAAAAATAAAAAATAAATAAAATAAAAAGCAAAAACAGTAGGACCCTGCTATTGAAATATGTCTTAGGATATTACATCATATTTTAGCACTGACTGTAATGTACATAATGAATCAGAAGGTGGAATAAACATACTAGCTATTAGCCAGCGACCCAAAGTCATCTAATAAATGAGCCGAAGAGAAACATAAGAGCGCTGTGTAAAGCACAACGAGCTCCAGATGAAGAGCTGAATATGACAGGTTTAGTGCTAATGAGGCGTTTATAGAGTCTGCACTTGCTCTTTTACAAGCACATTAGCAATACATCTGCATTTGTGGATCTGCATTTCTGTATGCACCAGACAGACATCTGAAAGCATTCACATACAGCACACAAACCCATTTGACAAGCAGATGCAGACAAACTCCCACTGCTTTCTCACTTTTATCCTTCAGCCACAGGTTTCTTTTCTTTTTTTTTTCTTCAATGGGTGTGAGACGGACAGAAGACTGGCGAGGTTGTCATGGTGACAGTACCTTTGGCGGGTGACGGACTGGTGGCAGCTGAAGTCGTCATCCAGGCTGGCAAAACACGCTTCCTCTGGGGCAGAGAGGACTCGTCCTGCTGGTTCTTAGATGGTGGCTTAAAAACACAAAATAAATATCAAATAAAAAATTCTGTTAAACATAATTTGGGAAACATTAAAAAAAAAAAAAAAAATTTACAGGAGGGCGAATTTCAGCTTTAGCTATATATATATATATATATATATATATATATATATATATATATATATATATATATATATATATGTGTGTATTATAGACTTATTGGCCACTTTATTAGGTACACCTTACTAGTACTGGGTTGGACCCCCTTTTGCCTTAATCCTTCGTGGCATAGATTCAACAAGATACTGGAAATATTCCTTAGAGATTTTGCTTCATATTGACATGTTAGCATCACGCAGTTGCTGCAGATTTGTCAGCTGCACATCCATGATGTGAATCTCCCGTTACACCACATCCCAAAGGTGCTCTATTGGATTGAGCTCTGGTGACTGTGAAGGCCATTTGAGTACAGTGAACTCATTGTCATGTTCAAGAGACCAGTCTGCGATAATTCGCGCTTTATGACATGGCGCTTTATCCTGGAAGTAGCCATCAGAAGATGGGTACACTGTGGTCATAAAGGGATGGACATGGTCAGCAACAATACTCAGGTAGGCTGTGGCGTTGACACGATGCTCAATTGTTACTAATGGGCCCAAAGTGTGCCAAGAAAATATCCCCCACACCATTACACCACCACCACCAGCCTGAACCGTTAACACAAGGCAGGATGGATCCATGCTTACATGTTGTTGACGCCAAATTCTGACCCTGCAATCCGAATGTTGCAGCAGAAATCGAGACTCATCAGACCAGGCAACGTTTTCCAATCTTCTATTATCCAATTTTGGTGAGCCTGTGTGAATTGTAGCCTCAGTTTCCTGTTTTTAGCTAACAGGAGTGGCACCCGGTGTGGTCTTCTGCTGCTGTAGCCCATCTGCCTCAAGGTTGGACGTGTTGTGTGTTCAGAGATGCTCTTCTGCAGACCTCTGTTGTAACGAGTCCTTATTTGAGTTACTGTTGCCTTTCTATCAGCTCCAACCAGTCTGGCCATTCTCCTCTGACCTCTGGCATCAACAAGGCATTTGTGCCCACAGAACTGCCGCTCACTGGATATTTTCTGTTTTTCGGACCATTCTCTGTAAAGCCTAGAGATGGTTGTGCGAGAAAATCCCAGTAGATCAGCAGTTTCTGAAATACTCAGACCAGCCCGTCTGGCACCAACAACCATGCCACATTCAAAGTTACTTAAATCACCTTTCTTCCTCATTCTGATGCTCGGTTTAAACTGCAGCAGATCGTCTTGACCATGTCTACATGCCTAAATGCATTGAGTTGCTGCCATGTGATTGGCTGATTAGAAATTTGCGGTAACAAGCAGTTGGACAGGTGTACCTAATAAAGTGGCCGGTGAATGTATAAG
Organism: Danio kyathit; assembly: GCA_903798195.1. Lineage (NCBI taxonomy): Eukaryota > Metazoa > Chordata > Actinopteri > Cypriniformes > Danionidae > Danio > Danio kyathit. The sequence continues at coordinate 64,122,747 of LR812519.1, read as the reverse complement.
CGTTAAGTGTGTACTGTATATATGCACACATACAATTAAGCTTATTTAGTTTCTGTATTTCCCCAAAATAATACATTGTCTCTCTATTGCAATGGACAATAGAAACTAGAAGAAATATAAAAATGGTGAAAATGACAGAGGGCGACGCAGTGGTGCTGTCGCCTAACAGCAAGAAGGTCGCTGGTTTGAGCCTCGACTGGGTCAGTTGGCATTTCTGTGTGGAGTTTGCATGTTCTCCCTGCGTACATGTGGGTTTCCTCCGGGTGCTTCGGTTTCCCCCACAGTCCAAAGACATGTGCTATAAGTGAATTGCGGAGCCTAAATTGTCAGAAGTGTATGAGTGTGAATGAATGTGTATGGATGTTTCCCAGGGATGGGTTGCAGCTGGAAGGGCATACGCTGCGTAAAAACATGTGGATAAGTTGGCGGTTTATTCCGCTGTGGCGACCCCAGATTAATAAGGGGACTAAGCCAAAAAGAAAATGAATGAATCAATGAAAATGACAGACACACTTTATTGAACATTTAAACTTATAGTAAGAGTATGTTATTAAAATCTTTGGAATGGAGAAACAGGACCGCAAAACAGAGGCAGGAATGTTCAAATAATGGCAAAAGCAGTGATAATAAAAGCAGGATAAGTCCTGGAATAAAACATTTACTGTGAACTAGTAAATCAGGATCCAGTACAATTATGCTTAAATCATCAAAAGCCACACTCATAATCGAGATGAAAATACGCTTCCATTAAAGGATTAGTTCACTTCAAGAATGAACATTTTCTGGTAATTTACTCATCCCAGCACAATCCAAGAAATGTTCATTTCTTTCTTTCTTTCTTTTTCTTTCTTTCTTCAGTCAAAAACAATTCATCTTTTTTTTTTGAGGAACACGTGCTATATTTCTATTTAGTGGACATTTATAGCGCTCAGTGGTTTGGACTTTCAAATTGCAGTTTCTATGAGCTGTTTTTACGTTATTTCACTACATAAGACCCTTGTTCCTTAGATGGGATCATTTAGAGCCTTTTAAAGCTGCACTGAAACTGCACTTTGAAATTAAGCCACTGAGCACCATAGACATCCACTATACTGATATAGATCCTGCAGGTTTTCCTAAAAGACTGAACTAAAGAAGAACGAAAGAAAGATGATAGATGAATAGATGGATTTAATGACTGAAGGGTAGATGCATGGATGGATGGAACGATTGGAGGATGGATAGATGGATGGAATGGATGGAACGATTGAATGGATGGATGGATGGATGGATGGATGGAACGATTAAATGGATGGATGGATGGAACGATTGAATGGATGGATGGATGGAACGATTGAATGGATGGAAAGATTGGATGGATGGATGGATGGATGAATGGATGGAACGATTGAATGGATGGAAAGATTGAATAGATTTATGGATGGAAGGATTAGATGGATGGATGGATGGATGGAACGACTGAATGGATGGATGGAATGATTGAATGGATGGAACGATTGGATGGATGGATGGAACAATTAGATGGATGAATGGATGGATGGATGGAACGATTGAATGGATGGAACGATTGGATGGATGGATGGATGGATGGAACAATTGAATGAATGAACGGATGGATGGAACGATTGGATGGATGGAACGATTGAATGGACGGATGGAATGATTGAATGGATGGAACGATTGGATGGATGGATGGAACAATTGAATGAATGAATGGATGGATGGAACGATTGGATGGATGGAACGATTGGATGGATGGATGGAACAATTGAATGAATGAATGGATGGATGGAACGATTGGATGGATGGAACGATTGAATGGACGGATGGAATGATTGAATGGATGGAACGATTGGATTGATGGATGGATGGATGGATGGAACAATTGAATGAATAAATGGATGGATGGATTGAAAGATAGATGGATGGATGGAACGATTGAATGAATGGAATGATTGTATAGATGGAACGACTGAATGAATGAATGGATGATTGAAAGACAGATGGATGATGGAACAATTGGATGGATGGAACGATTGGATTCAGATGGATGGATGGATGGATGGATGGATGGATGGATGGATGGATAGACAGACAGACAGACCACATAAACCAGAACACACACACAAAGACACACGCACCTCATTTAGAGAGGCAAGAGTGTGTGAAGAACCAGCGGCTCCTTCATCTTCTGCATGTGTGTGTCTCAGGTTGGAGTGTGTGCAGCTGCTGGCCTCGAGTGTGTCTTCAGACAAACACTTCTCCACCTCCACATCCTCTCCAAATGCCTGACTGTTCCTGTGAACAAAAAAAAAAAAATCATCTCTACGTTTCCAAATTAAAGCACCAGACTTCAGTAAAACAACACAAACATCATCACAATTCAGACGCAATAACTGCGACCTTCCACTCGAGGCTTATGCATGGCCACAATTCTTCATTAACAAAAACAAAATCAACAATCCCTCGTCAGCGCGAGCTCGCCGTACGAATAGAGACAGCGTCCTAATTGTCTAATTTCACAGATGAAAGGCCTGACTTTTAAATGTATGCAAATGAGCACGTTCAGAGCCGATTGGTCACGGTGCCTCTTATCATTCGTTTATCATCTGGGCGTTATCAAAGCATCTTTTTTTTAAGATGTCTATTTTTAAGAGTCTGTAAGCTCATGACGGTGGCTAAGTGGTTAGCACAGTAGCCTCACAGCAAGATTGTCGCTGGTTCGAGTTCCAGCTAGGCCAGTTGGCAATTCTGTGTGGACTTTGCATGTTCTCTCTCCCCGTGTTGGCGTGGGTTTCTTCCGCGTGCTCCGGTTTCCCTCACAGTCCAAACACATGCGCTATAGGGGAATTGATGAAGTAAAGTGTCTGCAGTGTATGAGTGTGTATGGGTGTTTCCAAATACTGGGTTATGGCTGGAAGGGCATCCCCCACATAAAACATACGCTTGAATAGTTGCCGGTTCATTCCGCTGTGGCGACCTCTGAAATAGAGACTAAGCCAAAGGAAAATGAATCAATGAATGAATGAATGTAAGATCATTATAATAAAAAATAATAATAAAATTGTCCTTTAAACTCAACTCCACAGGTCACAGATCAGTTTCTAAGAGTAAACGTCAAAATGAACAGACACTCATTATCATGACTAGAGGGAAAGATGAGATAAATGGTCGGCTCTAATAAAGGCCGCTATTTAAAGATGACACCACATGCATGAGCGCATCTGAATATTCATGAAGGCCAGAATATTCACATGCTTAATTGAATCTGAAGTCAAAGTGAAACAATAACAAACCGGTTTTACTTCTGTAATTATGGACGTCCATCAGGAATCTAGGGATTTAAATCCTAATAGTTTTGAACCATAAATATTAAATATGACACTAAATATAAAGATTGTATTTTAATAGGCTCATGACATATGACATTAAAAACTTTCTATTTAAACTATTTTCACTGCAGAATACGGCTCCTCTCTCATTCATTTTCCTTCAACTGTCTCTATTTCAGAGGTTGTCACAGCAGAATGAACCACTAACTATTCCAGCATATGTTTTACGCAGTGGGAATCACAATACTGGGAAACACCCATACACTCTCATCACACACACACACACATACACTACGGCCAATTTAGTTTATTCAATTCACCTATAGCGCATGTGTTTGGACTGTGGGGGAAACCGGAGCACCCGGAGGAAACCCACGCCACCATTTCAGCTGCTGTCTGGGCTTTCACTGCCTTTCTACACCTCCCTTTCCTCATGTGTTCAATACTTTTCCCTGCATCATTTCATTTTATTACACTTCATTTGTAAACTAATTCGATTTGTTTGCTGTGCATAAATAGATTTCTTTGGTAGTTACCAACATCCAGGGGAAAATTCAAGTCAACTGCACCTTTAGAAATATGTTTTCTGAAAAAATGGTGACGTGTTCAGTACTTATTTACCCTTCTGTATCAGCTCCCTTATCACTGGTTTTCATTGGTATGGTTAAGGCCTGTCACAATAATCAATATACTGTATGGACTTATCGCACAGCACATGGACATGACGTCAATCATTTTGGTGATGCAATATACTGTATATCACCCAATGTTTCAGCTGACTGTGCAACATGTCAGTATCAGTATGGTTAAAAAACACTCTGGTATTACTATAAATTACTGTAGTATATTCTCATGTGGGAACCTGACAGCTGAAATAGATCTGGTGCCAGATATCGCAGCCCCTGTTACTCTTGTTTACTGTTTACTCACTCAAGATGGCGCTGCAGATGGCCGCCTCGGTGTGGAGCTCTCCAAACCTCATGAACAGTTAAATATTCTCCTACTGTGCAATAAATGAGCAATACGCTCTCATACGCACTTGTACACAGCACCTTATAACAATATACAATGCAATACTTTCTCACATGCATTTGTACACAGCACCTTATAACCTGTATATTTATAACTCAACATTCAGATCCTTTGACCAACTGCATCTCTGTTTAATGTTCATCGTCTTTTTTCATATTTATTTTGTGTTGTCACTTGTCACTTTATGCACACTGGAAGCTTCTGTAGCCAAAACAAATTTCTTTTGTGTGTGAAGCGCACTTGGCAATAAAACTGATTCTGAACCTTGCACTTTTTTGTTAACATTTATTATTATTTATTTAAGATATGCGTTTTCACATTCTGATTTCAATGCCTGAATATTAAAATGACTACAATTCTATTCTTAGGAATAAAATATGAAGTGCTCTTTGGAAGAGTGTACTTGCATTGGGATGATATTATATTCTGGCATTATATAATGAGTGGCATAAAATGGTTTCAAAATGACAATAATATCGTTCATCACAATATATTTTAAAAAAGAGGGACCGGAGGGTATGCTCCAACTATAGGGGGACATTTGGGTCATGACTGAAAGGACAAGATCTCGGATACAAGCGGCTGAAATTAGTTTCCTTCGCAGGGTGGCAGGGCGCACCCTTATAGACAGGGTGAGGAGCTCTGACACCCGGAAAGAGCTTGGAGTAGAGCCGCTGCTCCTCCACATCGAGAGAAGACAGCTGAGCTGGCTCGGGCATCTGTTTCGGATGCCTCCTGGACGCCTACCGAGGGAGGTTTTCCAGGCATGTCCCACCGGGAGAAGGCCTCGGGGAAGACCCGGGACACACTGCAGTGACTATGTCTCTTGGCTGGCCTAGGAATGCCTCGGAATCCCCCCGGAGGAGCTGGAGGAAGTGTCTGGAGAGAGGGAAGTCTGGAGTTCTTTCCTAAAACTGCCGTCCCCGCGACCCAGTCCCGGATAAGCGGATGAAAATGACATGACAATATATTTTGGTGCAATATATCGTCCAACTAAAAATAGATATTGTGACAGGCTTAGTATGGTTCATGGTTTACTTGCATCTCTAAACATTTCCTATGCATGCTAACCTATTTAAAAATTGGGAAACCAATTAACTGATTTCTCAAGAAACGCAAATTTTTTAGATAACTGCAGCCATTTATAAAGCAGCTACCTAAGCTGTGCCCACAAAAAAAGTCAGAAAATGGGTCTATATGTAAAAAAAACATAAAAGGGGCACTTTAAAAAGGCAAATAATTAACGCTAGATGTAGTGTTGACTTTAAACTTTTGCATTAAACACCAGTTTATGACCTTTGTTATTTGGTAGTAAACGGCCTAGAGAACAAGATGTGACAGGCTGAATCACCTGGGAGTTTGATCGTCTTCTTTAATGTGGACTCTGTAAATGTATTTTCCAGGCATGAGAGAGAAGATGTCTCCATCCTTCAGGCAGTGCCACTGGTCCTTCTCCAGCGGCTGAGGCGGCGCTACGATGTTCATCTGAATAAAACAAGGGTTCAGGTGTGTCTAGAGGACGGAAATCAAGAGAAATGCTGGTTAATCACAGGCTATTCATTTTTGGCATAGAGTTGAAGTCAGAATTATTAGCTCTCATGTTAACTTTTAATTCTTTTATATTTTTCCCCAATTTCTGTTTAACGGAGAGAGGATTTTTTCAACACATTTCTAAACCTAATAGTTTTAATAACTCATTTCTAATAACTGATTTCTTTTATCTTTGCCATGATGACAGTACAGAATATTTGACTAGATATTTTTCAAGATACTAGTATTCAGCTTAAAGTGAAAGGCTTAGCTAGGTTAAATTGTATAATGACGGTTTGTTCTGTAGACAATAGAAAACTAATCTTGCTTAAGGGGGCTAATAATATTGACTTAAAATGGTTTTTAAAAATGAAAAACTGCTGTTATTCTAGCTGAAATAAAGCAAATAAGACTTTTTTCCAGAAGAAAAAATATTATAGGAAATACTGTGAGAAATTCCTTGGTGTGTTAAACATAATTTGGGAAATATTAGAAAAATAAAGAAAGAAAAAAAAAGGGTGAATAATTTTGACTTCAACAGTTTTTTTCACATACAGGCATATTCGGAACTTTGCAAAGAAACAGGTTAAATTTGTTTTCTGATTAAATTTAATGGTTAAAAATCAACAAAAATCTCTTGAGAACGGTTTTTTTTTTTGTTCTTTTACATTTACATTTTACCTGTAGACCCTTATTCGCATTTCCGGGTTTCTCAGTAGCGGACAGTGTCATAGTTGGTAAACTTAGAGCGCAGTGAATGGGAGAGTACAACAAATACTTTTTACAATCCTATTTGCTGAAATAATAAAAGAAAAACTCCACAATGGTGTTATTAAGACTTTCAGAAAAAGGAAAAAGTTAGTGTGAGACTGACGACGGCAACCAGATGAGTAATGTAATGTATTTTTTATTTATTGCCATGTCAGCAACCAAGGCTATTTTCATGGCAGGAACATTTCAATAATAAATAAACTATTAAGAACAACAAACAAATGAATACACAAGTTAAATAAGATTTTTAGTGTTAATACATAATGAGAATTCTAAAATGTTTCCTAAAATGTCCTTAAGAGAGTTCATTTCATAAAAATGTCTTCTGGAATCATTAAAAGCAGGACAGTCCAGTAGAAAGTGTTTTCCTGTAAGAGGAATTGTGCAAAACAAACATTGAGTGGGGTCTTCATCTTTAAGTAAAAAGGCGTGGGTTAATCTTGGATGTCCAATACGGCATCTGGTAAAAATCACTTGATCAAATCTAGTCTTAAAATTCTGTTTGAGATTTCAGGTTGGATTTCATGTCATTTATTATTTTCCAATGCATCCCACTCCTCTTGCCACTTATTTAAAATGTAAACGTTGATAAAAGGTCTCATCTCTGAAGGAGGAATTTGGCAACCAGATGAGAGAATAATGTCAAATTTACTCTCAGCCCCATAGACGCTGCTTTAGAAACACCTCCATTTGTTTTTTGTAATTTGACACAAAGATGATTTAATACATTCATAAATGCATATAAATGTTCATACATTTAAAAAAAATAAATATAAATATTCAAAACTTTCAAGGATTTAAGATTATGATGACCGTTAAACACGTCATAAGTGTCTTGTTAAAAGGGTCTATTATTATTAGTAGTATTTACTGTAAATACTTTTTTTATTATTATTTTCGGTCTGCATTTGAATGTGTTTTGTTAATTCTGTTATATTTTTTTTACGCTTTTAAGTTGTATTTATAAATTTTTTTTATTTTAAAATGTCTTTATCATTATTAATGAAGCTTTTATTTTACATGTCAGCTTTATTTCCGTTAGCAAAAATATGATGCAACAAAAAATATATGCAAAAGGTTTAGTTAATAAGACACTGAATTACACTTGTGCAGAAGCTGCAGTGCACTTCAAATAATAATATTAATAATAATAAAAATAATATTATTTAATATAAATATAAATGTGGCGGCAGGGTGGCTTAGTGGTTAGCACTCACAGCAAGAAGCTCGCTAGTTCGAGTCCCGGCTGGGCCAGTTAGCTTTTCTGTGTGGAGTTTTCCCCGTGTTGCCGTGGGTTTCCTCTGGGTGCTCCGGTTTCCCCCACAGTCCAAACATATGCCCAATAAACTAAATTGGCCGTGGTGTATGAGTGTGTGAATATGAGAGTGTATGCGTGTTTCCCAGTTCTGGGTTGCAGCTGGAAAGGCATCTGCTGTGTAAAACATATGCCGGTTAAGATGGCGGATTCGTTCCGCTGTGGACACCCCTGATGAATAAAGGGACTAAGCCAAGGAAAATGAATGAATATAAATGTTTTAAAAAATAAAGTTAATAATACTAATTGCACATAATTAAGCATATAAAAACATCCCGTTTGCACAAACTTATTTTTTTAGTACCCCTTTTAAAAGGATGTTGAAGTGTACTTCATCACAAGGACAACAATTTAATCCAATTACCCATCAACAATATGAATATTCATGAGACGGATACAAGCCCTTATTAAATACTGCAAGTCAAAAGATCAATAGAGGCTAAAACCCACCTCATTGTTGCTATGACAGCATGACTAAGAGGCCATAACGACACGTGTAATTAAGAGCGACAGCGGCTTTAAAGAGAGAGAGCGAGAGCGTTTTTAAAAACTTCTGATGTCTTCTCATCAAAGGCGAGCGCTGCTTTTATTCACAAGAGTCTAAAATGACAAAACCATCATCACGACTCCCGAGCCCACATTAGAGGACTAAAATAAAACCTACAGGCTTCAGGCGCAGCACGCCATTCTGGTTCTCAAGGATGCCATGGTTCCTGGAAACCCTCTTATCATTCACCTGATGGAGAGAGAAGACAGAGAACAACAGAAATATTGAGAGATCTATACTGATGAACTGCTGTTTACTAGGAAACGCATGAATGCATCATGTTAATGGCACCTTTATGTTGAACAAGGATGCATAAAATCAATCAAAAGAGGCAAGAAAGTATGTGTATAATAATGCAAGAAAGGATTTCTTTATTATTACAGCCTTTATTTTACCAGTAAAAAGGCTATTTTTATAAACACATAAAAAGATTTTTTTTTTTATAATTATTATTATTATTATTTTTTAACCTTTAATTGAGATAAGACAGTGGAGGTTACAGACAGAAAAGTATTGGGAGCGGAGAGAGGGGAAGGGTCGGCAAAGGGCCTCAAGCCAGAAATCAAACTCGGGCCGCCGTGAGCACCATGGTACTATATGTTGGCGCACTTAACCACTAGGCGATTGGCGCCATAAAAAGATATTTTGAAGAATGTTGGGAACTGGTAGCCACTGACCTCAATGGTAATTAATCCCTACAAAAGCCAATGGCTACCAGTGTTCAGTGTTCTTCAAAATATCTTCTTTTGTGTTGTATTATATTTGTTAAATACACTTGAGACCAGAAGTTTACATACACTCTAAAAAAAGGAACATAACCATTTTTTTTTAAATGTCTGATGGTAAATCACACTAAACGTTTACTATTTTAGGTGCGTTAAGATTACCTAAATCATTTACATTTGCTAAATGCCAGAATAATGAGAGATTTTTTTATTTATATTTATATTTCTAGACAGTTAAAAGTTTACATACATTTTCTTGGTATTTTTTTAGCTTTGCTTTTAAACTGTATAACTTTGCTCAAATGTTTTGGGTATCCTTCCGCAAGCTTCTCACAATAGTTTGCAGGAGTTTTGGCCCATTCCTCCTGACAAAATTGGTGTAACTGAGTCAGATTTGTAGGCTGTCTGCCCACAAATTTTCTATAGAGTTGAAATCAGGGCTTTGTGATGGCCACTCCAAAACATTCACTCTGTTGTCCTTAAAACACATTAACTAATTTGGCCATAACTAAGGGTCATGGTCTGTTTGCAAGACCCATTTGTGGCCAAGTTTTAATTTCCTGGCTGATGTCTTGATGTTGCTTCAGTATTTCTACATAATGTTCTTTCTTCATGATGCCATCTATGCTGTAAAGTGGACCAGTCCCTCCTGCAGCAAAACAGCGCCACAACATGATGCTGCCGCCCCCATACTTAACAGTTGAGATGGTGTTCCTGAGCTTGTAAGCTTTCCCCTTTGTCCTCCAAATGTAACACTGGTCATTATGGCCAAACAGTTCAATCTTAGTTCCATCAGAGCACAGGACATGTCTCCAAAAATTATTCTTTTTCCCAGTGTAATTTAGCAAATTGTAATCTGGCTTTTTTCTTGATTCTGGCTTGTGGATTTTCCCATGTTGTCACACAAGGAAGCAGTGTGCTTGAGGTTTTCCTTAAATACTATTCTACAGTTGTGCCTCCAATTAACTCAAATGTTGTCAATTAGCCAATCAGAAACTTCCAAAACCTTGACACCATCATCTGAGCTTTTTCAGAGGCATAATAATCTTATTGTAAGTAAACTTGACTTTCAAGAAAAGTTATAACAATTTCTCAAAAAATCTCTCTCTCATTATTCTGCTATTAAGCACAACAGAAACCAATTTGATAATCCTAACTTACCTAAAAGAGAAAACGTTTAGTCACATTAACATCTGACTTTCTGCACTGCTTTGCTCATTCTGCCTCTGGACTGCTTGGACCCTTAATTGCTGCTTGCAGCTGTATAATTTGCATATATTACTTTCTATATATTTAGTTTTTCTTGATTTTTTGCGCATTTTTCACGTCATATGTTGAATGGTTTATTAGGACTATTATAGGTTTCAAGTGTGCAGCATATTTTTTGATAACCTGACCAGCGCTGAACTCATCGTGAAGAACAGGAAAGAAAATTAAACATGCTAGACTTTCTGCAATGGTGTCGAGAGGCATAGAAGACATGGTATTGGAACTATTGCACGTTACACAAGAAGAAATGATTGAATCTTGTGTCATGACGCCCATTTGTCGTTTACGACTCCCCACGACACCCTACGTCAAGGAAATCATGCCGAAATCGTGTGATCTGACCAGGGCTTAAGGTTTTCTTGTGTTGCTTGTATGACCTAATAATAATTTGCCAATGTAAAGCATTATAACGATGTCATTACAAATCATACTACCCCCAAACTTTTGAATGGTTGTCTAAGCACTGTAATACTTTGTAAAGAGGATCCAATGGCACTTCCAATTATAACAGTCCAACGACAGCATCACGATTATAAACATGACATTGACTGTTAAAGCTCAGTGCCGTTCATCATGCATGTTGCAGAACATTAAAATGACACCATGAGGTCACTTCACTGTCATATCATATGGGTGATTTAAAGCCCTCATCTGTCACATGAAATGGCTTTAGGAACACAGCTTTCGGTCGCTGCAACAGATTTCCTCTTAAAACAGGAAGTTTGTCTGAGACAAACAGGATGTGTCACTTTGAAAGGGAACGGCTGTATATTTAAGTGTTTATATGCTAAAAGTGATGAACTTTAAGGTTCACATTAGCTTACAGATGCCCATCAAGCAGTTTTATGTTTAAAGACATCTAATAGACATCTATATATTGACAGGTCAGCTATAGCAAGACTAAATTTGGCCTAAAATCTAATAGACGTCTAAGAATAGCCCAAAAGTAGACTAGTCATCACATGCCAAGGTTTAGACTTCACACATATAGTTATTTATTCCTGTTTATTTTATGATTAGTCTAGTATTTTAGATGTCTATTAGACTTATTTTAATCACAACACATATTTGCTGGGTGATCTCAAACTGAACAAACATTAACTAAAGTTATTTTTTATTTTATAGGGTATTTAACTTTCACATGTTTGTTTAGATCCCCATTAGCCATTATTAACATAGTGGCTATTCTTTCTGCGGTCCAACAAAAAAAATGAAGAATTTACATGAAATCTTTATCAAAAGCAATACCAAAAGAAAAGTATTACATTAAAATAAAAAACAAAAACAAATAGTCTATGCTTCGACGCCATTGGCAGAAATTTACAGTGATAGTTCACACAAAAACAAAGATTTTGTCATCATTTTCTAGGCCTTCAGTTATTTCAAGCCTGTTTGAGTTTCTTTCCTCTGTTTAACACAAGAATAACATATACAAAAATTCTTTAAAGACTGTTGGAAACTGGTAGCCATTGAGTTATATGGTAATTTCATTCCTACAGAAGTCAATAGCTTCCAGTTTTCAGCATTCTTCCAAATATGTATCACTACAGATATTTGTTGATGAAAACTATTTACATCAGTTCATGAGATTTGAGTGTGTCTTATTTCTAACCCTCAGATATAAGAGTTTGAGTGCCATCTTCAGGACTTGATTGCTCATTGCAGCAAAATAAATGGCCTGAAAGTAACTGATTTGGTTAAAGTCCCTAAAGCAGGGGTGCCCAAACTAGGTCCTGGAGGGCCAGCGTCCTGCATATTTTAGTTACAACAGCAATTATACACACCTGAACCACCACAAGGAAGTTGAAGCTAAACTATGCAGGACACCGGCCCTCCAGGACGGAGTTTGGGCACCACTGCCCTAAAGTAACAATTAGAAAACATTCAGCAGGCCAAAATATTTTATTTTTGGAGGTTTAAAATGTTTTAAAAATCGTACATTTTACGGTGAAATAGTCAGCAACTCAATTGTTGGGTCCTGATTACAACAATAAACATTAGCACGTTATTGATCTCTTACAGTATAGCTGGTTTAAACCAAATTAAATAGTTTGAGCAATAATGTGATTATTTAACCACCATATTCCTGCTAAAATAATGCTAAATATTTATCACTACCTTTTATGCTTAATTAGAAGAAAATTAAGCATATTTATATGTATATTTACTTGATATTTATTCATTGGGATAAACCCCTTGAGATGTACCATCTCATTTTCAAGGGGGCCCCACAATTAATCACAATCACATAATAAAAACACCAGAAGACAACAACGAAACATAACTTACACAACATCCAAAAAACATAACATAAAAAAGGGGGAAGTAGTATACATACATACATACATACATATATATATATATATATATATATATATATATATATATATATATATACACACATATATATATATATATATATATATATATATATATATATACACACACACATATATATATAGATATATATATATATATATATATATATATATATATATACACACACACATATATATATATATATATATATATATATATATATATATATATATATATATATATATATATATACACACACACATATATATATATATATATATATATATATATATATATATATATATATATATATATATATATATATATATATATATATATATATATATATATATATATATATATACACACACACATATATATATATATATATATATATATATACATATATATATATATATATATATATATATATATATATATATATATATATATATATAGTACAAAAAATAAATAAAGATCAGTGAATCAGAAATAATAACATTCTCAGAAAAAACAAGTAGAATCCAAAGAAAAATATGACTACAAAGTTTGTTTAACCACCTTAAATCATGTAATGGATCAAATGTTAGCAGGTAAACTATTCCAATCTATTAAACCCTTAAACATGAATAAGCTCTTTTACCAATAATTTTTTTAAAACGAGGAACAAATAAATAAGTTTAAACAGAATGTCTAACTTGATCATTTAAGGAAAAAAACAAAAAAATATTGTTTGTAAATAATAAGGATACTCAAAATGAATACATTTAAATATAAATTGAAGCCAGTGAGTATGTTGTCTTGTGTGCAAAGATGGCCACTGCAGCAGATGCAGATCATACATTATACAATGATGTGTGTAAAAAGAACAACCCAGAAAAAATCTGCAAAGTCTACACTATGCCGTATTAGAGATAATCATCAAGACAATCTGCATTTGTTTTACTCCTAAAATACCCACTTACAAATTTGAGAGGATTTTGATATAGCACATTTAGAATAAAATGTACAGTCTCTGTTATAATCATGTATCAAAGAGACTTTGTTTCCCCTATATAATATTTACTATACAGAATGTAAAAACGTCATATAGCTCTAGATTAGGCATGGGCCGGTATAAGATTCTGACGGTATGATAACCTTGGATAAAAATATCATGGTTTCACGGTATTGTGATTACTGCTCTAAAATATGAGCTTTTGAAATGTCTGGGTAATAGACAAAACTTTTTTTCCCCTATTTGAAAACAATACATGTTATTTTTTGAAAGATTTAATGTATTTTGGAGCAGTAAACATGTCAGGCTAAATAATTCAAATAAATCACTGACTTCTGCTGTCTTCATTGCTTTCAAAAACACGATTTACAATGGCATCTTTGGATATATTTTCTGCTGGAGATACTGTTGTCCTAAAAAACTACAAAAAAAAAATAAGTAGAAACCTTAGGAGCGGTATTACAGACAATTTTGGCAGGTTTAAAACCTTAACTTTTCCAAACCCCGGTATACCTTGAAACAGTTATCGTCCCATTCCTACTCTAGACCTCATGTGCAACCAGAACCTTGTACGTCCAAGTTGGCACCCATGTTTATCAATTTAAACCTGATAATTGACACAATGTAAAGAACATATAAAGCATGTTATCTAAAATTAACCCGTAGAGGTGATAATGTACTGCACTTACCCCAAGAAATGGCCCTCTGCCCAGGACAGTCTCTCCATAGGGCAGATCCACAGGGCTGCCACCGTCCACCTGCTCCAGCTCAAAGCCTGGCATGATCTGTGCAGAACAAAATACCTATATTAATAAAAACTCAAAGTAATGCTGGTTAAATAAGGACATAAAGTGCATGCAACTGCTCTAAAGCTTATCTAGATCTCGCATGCGCTGCTCGTTCATAACTTTACATGATCTATACAAACTCATTTAATAACTAACTTCAAGATGTATTACTTACTGTTGATTTAGGCGGCTAAGATGGATACGTTAGTGTGTTACATACAGGCAAACAAACTGATCGCTGCTTCATGAGTACGAAAAACGCGAAAGAAACACTGTGATCACGACAGTGTAGTCACATTTGAATAATAATCATTTTTCGTACGAGAATAAGGACTTCCGGTCAGCTCAACCATGAGCATGCGCTGTTTCAACGCACACGATAGACATTTTCTGAACGTTTGCGCATACATTTGCAAAAATGCATTAAATAATACAAAAATTTAATTTTTAAGTTATACACTTGCCATACAATACTTCTGAATTCTAATAACAATAAAGTTGTTTTGAAATGACGCGCATGCGCGGTGAGTACGGGGCGAGGCTTGTCTGGTGACGTTTCTGGCGTAAACAAAACAGACGTTTAAATCCTCAGCTGTCAGCGCTGCTTTCGGTATGAATTTTTACACATTAACACAATATTTTCACAAATATCATCACTTATCGTACATCAAATAGACATATAAACGCGAACATTTTGGGTTTGTTTTTAAAATCTGTTCTAGCCTTTGTTTATCTAGATTTACATTGTCGGCGATGCATCCACTTATAAAAAGAGGCACAGAATGTTAAATACACGCGCTGTTTAAACTTTAATAGCTTAAGTAACATTAGATTTGTGATTTAACACTTCTGTCATAAGAATAACTGGTGTTTAATAAAGGTTTGGGTGGCCGAGTGATGCAGAATGTCTGTAGAAGGAGCAGCAGCGCTGCCTGCAGGCCAGAAGCTGACCCGGCGGTGTTGCTCCGGGCTTCAGGATCCGCTCCAGATTGAGGTAAAGTTAGCTTCATATTCCCACATTCGTTCATTTTTGAACAATGGCAACATGTGACAGGATCTCTATCTTTTACAGTCTATGGTCTCTATATTAAATCCATAAAGCAGGTAAAAAAATAAACGAAAAATGCCTCAAAGCTCTCTAAACTTTTGTCAATATGGATTGACCCCCTGAATCTATTTGAATTTATTTATTGAATGGCATAGCCCCTTGAGATGAATCATCTCATTTTCGAGGGGGTCTCTAAGAAGTTCAAAAATCAAACAGAGTACAACACGTCATAACAAACATACAACTAACAGAACAAACAAACAAGCAGCACACTTCGCCAGGCTGAAACACTTCCCACAATCTAAAGCCTAAATAAACAAAAACATATAATCAAAAGTACAAACAATTTGATATACAAATAAATAATAAACATATAAATTTAACCAATATTAATATAACAAATATTAATAACATTCACAAATTGTTTCCAAAAAAGAAAATAAATTAACCCTGAAAAGACTAAATGATTTAATTGATCTGAAAAAGGAAGGGAGATTGTTCCAGTCAGAAGGAGCTTTGTATCGAAAGGACCTGCGGCCACTTTCTGTTGCAATTCTGGGAACAAAAAAATAATACTGTTGCATATGACGAAGTGAGTATGATGAGGTAAATGGAACAAAAAACTGCTTTAAATAAGAAGGGAAACTAAAATAAACACATTTAAAAAGAAACAAATACCAATAATACTGCTGCAAAACTTAGGTTGAAGCAAACCAAGAGTTTCATATAAAATGCAATGATGGGTTCTGTAGGGACATCTTAAACAAACAAAAAATAAAAATACACAGAGAATTGAAGACAGTATTTAAAGTTTTTAAATTAATATCAGAGGTATTGTGATAAATAATATCAGCGTAATCAATAATAGGAAAAATTAAATGAGAGATCAATTTTTTTTTTACTTTAAATGAAAAACAATTAATAGAACGATAAAGAGAACCTAAGCACCGATATTACTTTTTAATTATAAAATCAATATGGGGTTTAAAGGACAGTTCAGCATAGAGCCAAAGGCCTAGATATTTAAATTCATCAACATTAGACAACGGTGACCCATTATCGAATCTAATATTTATGTCTACCGAATGAAACCGCTGAGATTTTTTTAAGAAACACCATACTACAAGACTTCTTTATATTTAGCATAGGTTTGTTTTTATTGAACCATTCTTGAATTAAAGTAAAGTTTAACTGCAAAGAAGATTGAATATTTGAAATATCAGAGTGGGGAAAATAAATAACAGTATCGTCTGCATAAAGTTGAATCTGGCAGATTGAACAAAATTTAGGCAAATCGTTAATAAATAAACAAAAGAGCAGAGGGCCCAATGATGATCCTTGAGGGATTTCATTTCAATTAGTATCATTTAATGTTTTATTTATGTTATTAATATTATTTTGGACTGTTTGTTAGAGGCTGCTTGGATATAATGTTATACATGAAGAGTTCAGATGCAAAAACCTTTAAGTGCCGTCTGAAATTTCCATCAAAAATGAATATTTTTTCAGCCTCATTTGTTTATGTTGATATATTCTACTTTAAAGACCAGGAAAAGGACTTATTCTTTGCCATAAAAGTGATATTACTAAACATACACACAGAAGCCTGATAAAAATGCTCATTTTAAAGGAAAATTTCAGACGATATTTAGAGGTTTTTGCATCTAAACTCTATCCCCCGGTTTCACAAACAAGGTTTAAGTCTAGTCATGGATTAAATTGCATGTTTGAGCTTTCTCAACTAAAAATAACTTGCAGTGAGATGTCTTAAAATATGTCAGTGTCATTTTTTGTCTACAGGTGCACACCAGTGATGTATTTTTCTAAGGCTGTTTTTATAAATGTGGCTTAAATAGCCTAATTTAACTAAGGTCTAGTCCTGGCTTAAGCTAAGCCCTGTTTGTGAAACTGGGCCTATATATGTTTAACAATGGAAGTTAAAAATGCCTGTTTGTTATTTGAAGGTTAAATAAAGAGAGAGAGAGAAAACAGGGTCTCTATATTGTTTACCATGCTACTTTATTCTAATATTCTGTCTGAAATCGCATATAATATGGCTTCAAAACAACATTAGCACTATTTACTATGAAGTTGGACAAAGTTGTACTTTATTAGTCTTTGGCGTATAATATGGTTTCACTATTTAGAACAATAATCTCAAACTCAATTCCTGGAGGGCCACAGCTCTGCAAAGTTTAGCTCCAACTACCTCCAACTCACACCTGCTTAATAGTCTCTAGTAGTCTTGAACACCTTGATTAGTTGTATCAGCTTTGTTTGATTAGGGTTGGAGCAAAACTGTGCAGAACTGCGGCCCTCCAGGAATCCAGTTTGAGACCCATGATTTAGATTTTGCAAAAAAAAAAAAAAGTTTAATTATATTATAAAGGAGAAACTCTGAATATAAAACTAACTTTACCTCAATCTGCTGCAGGGGGATTTCTCTGAGGCTCTTCCCGCAGAGATGAGCGTGAGGATCTTCGGTGAGCTGGACGTCAAGAGTTTGTGTCGGGCTTCGGTCACCTGTAAACACTGGAATGACATCATTGAGGGCAGCGATCACCTGTGGAGGAGCCACTGCCTCACAGGGCTGGCGGTTTGCCGGAGGGAGGTGAACGGGGACCGGCTGGATGGGTGTTCGTGGAAGGTTTGTGTTATTATTACGCTTACAATTAAAGGGATAGTTCACCGCAAAAAAATCTAAGAAAAATGAAATAAAAATACAATTTACTGCCACTGAAGTGTTTCTAAACTTTTATGATAATGCGTCATTAAAGTGCAATGCATTCTGGGAATTTGGGAATCTCGATCCCATTGATCTACATTGATCTTTATTATATCATCTATAGACTCATCAGCAATAAAATGCAAGTGCTCACACTATAAATATAAATATTATTGATCTTCAAATTAAAAGGATAGTTCACCCCAAAAAAATAGCAAACCACTTGCTCACTTACACTCAAGTGGTTCTAAACCTTTATGACATTCCCAACCTTGAAGAATGTTAGGGGGAAAAGCAGCCATTGACATCTATAATAACGAATGGGAATGTGACGTTAAAGCGTAATGCATTTTGGGAATTTGCGTCACAGGAATTTGGATCCCGTTGATCTACATTGGTTTATTATATCACGCCGGCAAAGTAGAACGCGGAAGCAGCTTGAAGCGGAAAGTGCGAGTATGTCTGTGGTCTGGAGGTATTATAAAGTTGATGATGACAGCATTGCCATAGCAAACTGTGAGATATTTTAACTTGGGATTGCCTGCCGGGTATTTTAAGTTAAGGTGCTGTTTGTTTTTATATTAGATTTTTTTTTTACATTTACTGTTGCACTAAAGTCCAAAAGTGAAGAATTGGTGTTATTTATTACTTGATTGTTCAAGATACCTTACAGAAGTGCTCTGTTTGTTAACAGAGTTGTTGAATGTTCAAATAAGGTGAATTAAATAAAAAAAAAACAACATCCTGGATCAGTTTCTTTGCTCTTTTTAAAAAAATTTTTTAATGTATTATAGAAGTATCGGATCGGGTTTTGGAATCGGTAGATACTCAAAATCAAATGACTTCAAACCTGATTGGGACATCCCTACTTAAAATTAAAGGGATAGTTCACCCCAAAAAAATAGCAAACCACTTGCTCACTTACACTCAAGTGGTTCTAAACCTTTATGTCATTCCCAACCTTGAAGAATGTTAGGGGGGAAAGCAGCCATTGACATCCAGAATAATGAATGGGAATGTGACGTTAAAGCGTAATGCATTTTGGGAATTTGCGTCACAGGAATTTGGATCCCGTTGATCTACATTGGTTTATTATATCATATACACTCGTCAGCAAAAAATATAAGTGCTCACATTACAAAATAAATAGGCCTATAATGCTACTTAAAATTAGGGATGTCCAGAACCGATCACATGGTTTTAGACTCGCTCGGAATCAGACAATATCTCCCGATCAAGACTCGTATATTTACATTATTTTTAACACATCTATAGTTATGCAGTGGCACAGAGTTAGACCTCTTTCTTGACTTCACACTTCACCCATATGGCATGACATCACTTTGTTGCAGAGACGCTATTGATTAAATGCCGGCAAAGTAGAACGCGGAAGCAGCTTGAAGCGGAAAGTGCGAGTATGTCTGTGGTCTGGAGGTATTATAAAGTTGATGACGACAGCATTGCCATAGCAAACAGTGAGATATTTTAACTTGGGATTGCCTGCCGGGTATTTTAAGTTGATGTGCTGTTTGTTTTTATATTAGATTTTTTTTTTTACATTTACTGTTGCACTAAATTCCAAAAGTGAAGAATTGATGTTATTTATTACTTGATTGTTCAAGATACCTCACAGAAGTGCTCTGTTGTTAACAGAATTGTTGAATGTTCGAATAAGGTTAAATTAAATAAAAAATAAGGAACATCCTGGATCAGTTTCTTCGCTCTTTTAAAAAATTTTTTTAATGTATTATAGAAGTATCGGATCGGGTTTCGGAATCGGTAGATACTCAAAATCAAATGACTTCAAACCTGATCCGGACATCCCTACTTAAAATTAAAGGGATAGTTCACTCAAAAAAATCACAAACAATTTCAATGCTTAGTAGGGAAAGGAATCACAGGTTACATCACGATACAATATTATCACGATATTCTGTCCCCAATATCGATACATCATGATATTAGCGATTCTGCATATATTACAAGAAATTTCACAAGAAAGCCATCCACGATGTATCACAATTTTGTAAATAACGATGAAAAATGCTTTAAATAAATAAAACGCATTTAATTTTTTAACAGCACGTGTATTATAGAATTGCATATATGTAAAACAAACACACAGCTGCCAAAAAAAAGTAAAATTGCTGATGTGCAGAGTAGAGAGTAGGTTCACTTTAGACAGAATATTATGGAATACACATTTTCAGTTTCTCAGACCCTCAAAGAGCATCTATAAAGGTATCTGCACAAGATGTTTTTTCAAAAAGTATAATATATAACAACTTATTCTGTGGTGGTATGCATTGTTTTACATTCTGCACTCATGAGAGTGTCTGAAATCATGGCGGATTCGCCAACTCGCTGACATGGATTCAATTCTCTATTTCTGTTTTTTTTTCCAACATTCTCCAGTATATCTTCCATTGTTTTCAACAGAAGAAGTAGAAACACAAACAGGGTGAGCTGTCCCTGATATTCTGCCTGGAAAAAAAGTTTGCTAACCCTAACCCTGTTGTTTTTTTCTCTTATGGAATACAGAAAGGGAATTCAACTGTGAACTTAAAACGTAGGTTTACAACTAATTATTTTTATTGGCTGAGAAAAGAACTTGCCTGTTTTTTTTAAACTCTTGATTGTTCAGATGATGACACTCACTACCTATATATTACAGAAAAAAGACCATGTTCTGATGAATGGTGAGAGCTAGTGATGTGCATCTCTCTTTAAATAAAAAATCTGAAAATTGTTGAACTGATCAATGTGGTTATTAACTAAAAAATATGAACTATTAATAGAATAGAATAGAATAGAATAGAATAGAATAGAATAGAATAGAATAGAATAGAATAGGGTGACGCAGTGGCCCAGTAGGTAGGGCTGTTGCCTCACAGCAAGAAGGTCGCTGGTTCGAGTTTCGGCTGGGTCAGTTGGCATTTCTGTGTGGAGTTTGCATGTTCTTCCCGCGTTCGCGTGGGTTTCCTCCAGGTGCTCCGGTTTCCCCCCACAGTGCAAAAACATGTGGTATAGCTGAATTGGGTATGCTAAAATTGACTGTAGTGTATGATTGTGTGTGTGAATGAGTGTGTATGGATGTGTCCTAGTGATGGGTTGCAGCTGGAAGGGCATCCGCTGCGTAAAACATGTGCTGGATAAGTTTAATAAATGAATGAATGAATGAATATAATATAACAATTTTACTGGGCATCACGGTGGCGCAGTGGGTAGCACAATCGCCTTACAGCAAGAAGGTCGCTGGTTCGAGTCCCGGCTGGGCCAGTTGGCATTTCTGTGTGGAGTTTGCATGTTCTCCCCGTGTTGGCGTGGGTTTCCTCTGGGTGCTTTAGTTTCCCTCACAAGTCCAAAGACTTGCTGTAGGTGAATTGTGTAAGCTAAATTGTCTGTAGTGTATGATTGTGTGTGTGAATGAGTGTGTATGGATGTTTCAAAGTACTGGGTTGCTGCTGGAAGGGCATCCGCTGCGTAAAACATATGCTGGATAAGTTGGTGGTTTATTCCACTGTGGCGACCCCAGATTAATAAAGGGACTAAGCCGAAAAGAAAATGAATGAATGATTGAATATATATACAGTTGAAGTCAGAATTATTCGCCCCTCTTTGATTTTTTTTTTTCTTTTTTAAATATTTCCCAAATTATATTTAACAGAGGAATTTTTCACAGTATGTCTGATGATATTTTTTCTTCTGGAGAAAGTCTTATTTGTTTTATTTCAGCTAGAATAAAATGTTGACTGCAATTCCTCTTTCAGGTCACTCTTGTGCGTAACTACAGGAAAGGCTGTGTGAAGAGGAGGTGGCTGAAGGGCCGATACAGCAACATCCGCTGCGCTGACGATCTTCCAGCCAACAGCATGTGTCCTCTGGATGTGGAGACCTGGGGGGAGATACTGGAGGCAGAGCTGGAGAGATAGAGAAATCAGAAATCACACCGACAGACTCTAATATATCACCACTGGAGAACTTGATGCATTCTGGGAAAACCATTTTATAGATGTTTTATAATCAGTGTTGTGAAGAACAAAGCACAAAGACTGTGGTGATCAAAACATGATGATGATGATGATTATGTGGGAAATTTGAGTTGTATTAGTGAAGTTAGCTTGAGACTGTGTGAGGTTTTATAGGTTTCATTTGATGCAATCATTTTATTGATAGAAGTATTTTCTTGCCTCTTTTTTATGGATCAACTAAATTGTGCACTTATTTTATTTTTTGAGTAACTGCCAAAAATGTTTTGCCTCTAATCTTGCAGTTGTTATTTTATAAAAGCTAATATATTATTTAAAATCATATTTGATGCACACTCAAAAAAAGAAGATTTTTGTTCAAACTACTTTATTTAAAATGAGATGTAACAACACAATTCTTGAGTTTTTTGGGAGGACAACTTATTTTTTTTTATGTTCAATCCACTTAAATTTGTAAAAAACAATGAACATAAAGGAATAGTGTGAAAACCAGCATTTTTTTAATAGTGCATTGTACTCGCGTTTAATTTCTCCAGTCTGCTTTGCCGCTACATAATCACTTTAAATATTGTTATTAAAATATTTATCATGTAAAAAAGTTTATTTGAGACATTGAAATACAATGAAAAATCTGTATAATGGGAAATGAGAAGAACGTTTGATTTTGAAGGACATTTTAAAACTAAATCTATTAAGATATTGTCCATAATTGCCAATAAACAGCATTATTTGTATGTCATTTCAGACAAGGTTAATTTGTGAACCATTCATTAATGTTATTAATGCAAACTCCCTTTTCATTAGTTGCAATAGAAGATCCATAGTCATTCATACAAAGCTGGAATTAAATATAAATATTAGAAAACCTCAATTTAAAAAAAGTAAGAATTATTAATGTTTCTAATTTGCATGATCACAAATATAAAATTATTCAAAGTATATAAAAATATAAAATGAATTCAAATATAAAGTTAATTCAAAGTATATTAAGTTGTGTATATATAAATACTACTAAAATAATGAATATACTGGTACACAATTGTGTACAATTTATTTATGAATAACCTTTGTCATTTTCATAAATTAATAGTTTAAAATAGTTTATATATATATATATATATATATATATATATATATATATATATATATATATATATATATATATATATATATATATATATATATATATATATATATACAGTTAAAGTCAGAATTATTAGCCCCCCTGAATTATTAGCCCCCCTGTTTATTTATGTTTTCCCCAATTTCTGTTTAACGGAGAGCAGATTTTTTTCAACACATTTCGAATCATAATAGTTTTAATAACTAATGTCTAATAACTTTATTTTATCTTTGCCATGATGACAGTAAATAATATTTGACTAGATATTTTTCTAGACACTTTCATACAGCTTAAAGTGACATTTAAAGGCTTAACTAGGTTAATTAGGTTAACTAGGCAGGTTAGGGTAATTAGGCGAGTTATTGTATAATGATGGTTTGTTCTGTAGACTATCCAAAAAATATAGCTTAAAGGTAATAATTTTGCCATTAAGATGTTTTTAAAAAAATTAAAAACTGCTTTTATTCTAGCCAAAATAAAACAAATAAGACTTTCTCCAGAAGAAAAAATATTATCAAACATACTGTGAAAATTTCTTTGCTCTGTTAAACATAATTTGGGAAATATTTAAAAAAATAAAAAAAAATAAATAAAAGGGGGGCTAATAATTCTGACTTCAACTATATATATATATATCATGTGAATGTATAAAGATGTTTATATTTTTTTTTTTAGTTTTAGTTAATTAAGTTTTAAATTATTCTAAATGGAAATTAGAAAAAGTCTTGAAAACTAGCTAAAATATAGTTCACTTATTTTATATGAAATTAATACATTTTTTGCTAACTACCTGTAGAAGTGCAGTTGTAAATATAAATATAACACTTTCGATATGTGAAAAGAATGCATACGAATGCATAAACGATGTATGTGCTCCTTAAAATCTTTTTATTTCGTTAAAATTCTTTGTACTTTTAAAATCTATATAAAATACGTTTATGGCTCTGGTGTTAGTTCCATGTATTTTTAAATGAATTTTTCAGGCTCACTGAATAAATGAAGTGAAGGCAAATGCTAGGCCCACTCGACCCCACAGATTCAGCACATTGGACAGGGACTGTTATTATGAACACAATAGGATTAGGATCTGTATATGTAATGCCCGATAAGCCATTTACAATATTTATTATTCCTAGAACACAAAGCACGTGTTGAAAATATATCAACATAATATATATCCTATTTTACAGCGCATTTGTTGACCATGCGCAAGCCATAATAATAATAATAATAAAGCCAATAGTACTGTATGAAATAATTTATTATTATGAATAATGCGAAAATATACAATCATAGTACAGTACAAAGAAGAAAATGAGAAATAAATAAATATATAAACCCAAAAAATATAATAAATAAGTAAATAAATAAATAAGTAAAAAGATATAAGGGGTATATACATCATCACATATTAAAGAAAACTATTATAATTTACAAATTTCAGTTTTTAAAGCAATTTTTTTTTGTAATAGAGTTAGAAATAGTTTCAAAATAATAATAATGCATTTCAGTAAGCAAAATATATTTTAAAAAAGGTTTTTGGTTTGTAAATTTACATTTATGTATATAAAATTGTGCTAATAAAATAAGAAGGTTAAGAAAATACATTTTCTTTTATGCTATTATGCAATTAACAAAGCCAAAACCTGTATGAAATTATGTAGATATACATAAATATGCTCAAGATGACGGTATGGGTGTGATGATGTGTGATGATGACGTCACGGCATCTCTCAAACAGCTTCCTGGGAGCATCGGTCCTGCATCCGTCGAGTGACACCGGGAGCCCTGGAAACACACCGACCTCCGTTATCCAGCAGTCATGGCTGACGTTCCCGCGGTAATAAACATCGCCGTTTCGTTGAAGATCCAGCCCAATGACGGACCCGTGTTTTATAAGGTGGACGGGACGAGGTTCGGGCAGACCAGGACGATCAAATTGCTGACGGGATCGAAATACAAAATCGAGGTGATCACGAAACCGGGCAGCGCCGAGGCCATGTAAGTCGGTCTGATATTGGATTTCTTTTACAACGTAAATAATATGTTTGTCATTCTGTAACAAGGTCGAAGGGTGCATCCTGTATGATGGAATATATCATAGCTACTGTAGGCTATACACGATAGAATATATACAGTATGCTACTGTAGTGTGATCTGTATATGCTACTCTAGTTTAAATATATAATGTAAAGCATATATGAGTACACCCCTCACAAATCTCTCATTTAAATTAATATTTTCCATAGGATGCTTTACAATATTATATTAGTGCATATACATTAGATTAGTCAGTATGTATGGAGCTAAATCTGGAGCTAATCTAACATAATAAGTTATGATAATGGTCCAAAATTAGTACACCCAATATTTTGCATGAATTTAAATGTATTATCCTTCTATTTCTAAAGATGTTTGATGACTAAAATATTATTTTAATAAACATTTCCATTTAATAAATCTGTTTTGTTCAAATGCACCAAAATACATTGCCTATATTCACCAAGAAATGGATAAAAAACATTCATTTTCAAAATGGGATGTACTCAATTATGCTGAGAACTGTACATTAGTTATATAATTAGACATCTATGATATTACAACAATTATTTGAATAATTATTGTGAAAAGAGCTCTACAAATATACTAGAATTGAATTGAAAGCATAGTCATTTGTGCAGTAAATCGTGCATAATATAAGCTTTGTGAAATCAGTTTGTGCATTAAACACAATTTATATTTGTGTGATATTTAGAGATGAACGTATGGTTTTAGGCAAGTTATTGTTGGTTTGTTCTGTAGACTATCGAAAAAAATATAGCTTAAAGGGGCTAATAATTTTGACCTTAAAATGGCTTTTAAAAAATTAAAAACTGCTTTTATTCTAGTCGAAATAAAACAAATAAGACTTTTTCCAAAAGAAAAAATATTATCAGACATACTGTGAAAATTTCCTTGCTCTGTTAAACATCATTTGGAAAATATTTAAAGAGAAAAAAATTCAAAGGGGGGCGAATAATTCTGACTTCAACTGTAAATAGACAGCTTTGTTTAATGATATAATGTCATACATGTGTAAATCATGCATTCTATCTAAATACACAGCTGTTTGTGAAATATGTGTGATAAACACAATTCATATTTGTGCAGTAAGATAATTGGAGACTGAACTTTGTGTTACGAGTGCACAAAGTAATGTAAATATACAGGCAGTGCAGAATTATTAGGCAAATGAGTATTTTGAGCACATCATCCTCTTTATGCATGTTGTCTTACTCCAAGCTGTATAGGCTTGAAAGCCTACTACCAATTAAGCATATTAGGTGATGTGCATCTCTGTAATGAGAAGGGGTGTGGTCTAATGACATCAACACCCTATATCAGGTGTGCATAATTATTAGGCAACTTCCTTTCCTTTGGCAAAATTGGTCAAAAGAAGGACTTGACAGGCTCCGAAAAGTCAAAAGATATGAGATATCTTGCAGAGGGATGCAGCACTCTTAAAATTGCCAAGCTTCTGAAGCGTGATCATCGAACAATCAAACGTTTCATTCAAAATAGTCAACAGGGTCGCAAGAGGCGTGTGGAAAATCCAAGACGCAAAATAACTGCCCATGAACTGAGAAAAGTCAAGCGTGCAGCTGCCAAGATGCCACTTGCCACCAGTTTTGCCATATTTCAGAGCTGCAACATCACTGGAGTGCCCAAAAGCACAAGGTGTGCAATACTCAGAGACATGGCCAAGGTAAGAAAGGCTGAAAAACGACCACCACTGAACAAGACACACCAGCTGAAACGTCAAGACTGGGCCAGGAAATATCTCAAGACTGATTTTTCTAAGGTTTTATGGACTGATGAAATGAGAGTGAGTCTTGATGGACCCGTGGCTGGATCGGTAAAGGGCAGAGAGCTCCAGTCCGACTCAGACGCCAGCAAGGTGGAGGTGGAGTACTGATTTGGGCTGGTATCATCAAAGATGAGCTTGTGGGGCCTTTTCGGGTTGAGGATGGAGTCAAGCTCAACTCCCAGTCCTACTGCCAGTTTCTGGAAGACACCTTCAAGCAGTGGTACAGGAAGAAGTCTGCATCCTTCAAGAAAAACATGATTTTCATGCAGGACAATGCTCCATCACACGTGTCCAAGTACTCCACAGCGTGGGTGGCAAGAAAGGGTCTAAAAGAAGAAAAACTATTGACATGGCCTCCTTGTTCACCTGAACTGAACCCCATAGAGAACCTGTGGTCCATCATCAAATGTGAGATTTACAAGGAGGGAAAACAGTACACCTCTCTGAACAGTGTCTGGGAGGCTGTGGTTGCTGCTGCACGCAATGTTGATGGTGAACAGATCAAAACACTGACAGAATCCATGGATGGCAGGCTTTTGAGTGTCCTTGCAAAGAAAGGTGGCTATATTGGTCACTGATTTGTTTTTGTTTTGTTTCTGAATGTCAGAAATGTATATTTGTGAATGTTGAGATGTTATATTGGTTTCACTGGTGAAAATAAATAATTGAAATGGGTATATATTTGTTTTTGGTTAAGTTGCCTAATAATTCTGCACAGTAATAGTCACCTGCACACACAGATATCCTCCTAAAATAGCTAAAACTAAAAACAAACTAAAAACTACTTCCAAAAATATTCAGCTTTGATATTAATGAGTTTTTTGGGTTCATTGAGAACATGGTTGTTGTTCAATAATAAAATTAATCCTCAAAAATACAACTTGCCTAATAATTCTGCACTCCCTGTATTCCGTAAATAGACAGCTACAGTATGCCATAAACACTATTCTTTACGCCTGCAGTATGATAGAAAATGAATCAAGTTTTTATTTTTACGATATGTAATTAATATGCAAATATACCGTGCCTGCTAGGCCTATTTAAATATACAGCTTTGTCAAATATGTGCATGAAACAATTCATGTTTGTGCAGTGCAATATTTAGAGACTGAACATATGCTTGCGTTACGAGTGCACTATATAATCTAAATGTTAATATAATCTGTATTCATTCATTTTCTTTTCAGCTTAGTCCCTTTATTAATCTGGGGTCGCCACAGCGGAATGAACCGCCAACTTATCCAGCATATGTTTTACGCAGCGGATGCCCTTCCAGCTGTAACCCATCACTGGGAAACCTCCATACACACTCATTCACACTCATACACTACGGACAATTTTATCTTACCCAATTCACCTATAGCGCATGTCTTTGGACTTGTGAGGGAAACCGGAGCACCCGGAGGAAACATGAGGAGAACATGCAAACTCCACACAGAAATGCCAACTGACCCAGCCGAGGCTCGAACCAGCGAACTTCTTTCTGTAAGGCGATTGTGCTACCCACTGCGCCATCGTGCAGCCCCCATATTGATATATTATTGATATAATCTGTATATTTACAAGATATAAATAGCTGTAGCTATGTACAGTATGTGTATTAAATGTGTTCAGTCCTCATGAAACAGTGTAAATAGGTCATGTAATGTGTATGTGAAAGTCTTTAATGTTTGATTGACAGATGTAATCAATACGCTGCTTGTCTCTGTGTGTTTTCCAGCACGATGGGGATTGGAGGAAAGACCTTCCCTTTGGAGGAGCAGTCCAGAGATGAAGAGCAGATCGTGTACATCGGCAACTACGACACTGAGGGCGTCCCGCACACCAAGAGCGGAGACAGACAACCTGTGCAGGTCTCCATCGAGGTAACAAAACCATGCTCATTTCGAAGATTAAAGTCTGCATGAAATCAAAATAATGTATTTTTAGATGTTAATATCAGTGTATTAGTCTTAAGGATACCTAGAAGCCATTGCGCTCCAAAAACAGTGACAAAATTTGCATTTGGAAGATATATACTGTCAGAATTATTAGCCCCCCTTTTATTTATTTATTTATTTATTTTTTAATATTTCCCAAAGGATGTTTAACAGAACAAAGAAATTTTCACAGTATGTCTGATAATATTTTTTCTTCTGGAGAAAGTCTTATTTGTTTTTTTTTCAGCTAGAATAAAAGCAGTTTTAAATTTTTTTTAAAGCCATTTTAAGGACAAAATTATTAGCCCCTTTAAGCAATTTTTTTTATTTTTTTTTGATACTCGACAGAACAAACCATCATTATACAATAACTTGCCTAATTACCCTAACCTGCCTAGTTAACCTAATTAACCTAGTTAAGCCTTTAAATGTCACTTTAAGCTGTATAGAAGTGTCTTGAAAAATATCTAGTAAAATATTATTTACTGTCATCATGGCAAAGATAAAATAAATCAGTTATTAGAGATGAGTTATTAAAACTATTTTGTTCAGAAATGTGTTGGAAAAAATTTCTCTCCCTTAAACAGAAATTTTGGTGGAAAATAAACAGGGGCCTAATAATTCTGACTTCAACTGTACATGCAAACTTTGGATTGTTTTTTTTACCTTACCTCATACTCTAGTTTTTCATCAAATATTTTGAACAACGCGGTGGCTCAGTGGTTAGCACTGTCGCCTCACAGCAAGAAGGTCGCTGGTTTGAGCCCCGGCTGGGCCAGTTGGCATTTCTGTGTGGAGTTTGCATGTTCTCCCCGTGTTGGTGGCTCCAGTTTCGCCCACAAGTCTAAACACATGCGCTACAGGTGAATTGGATAAACTAATATATATATATTTATACTTATTGATAGTTATGGGAAGTGAGTGATTTCAGTTATTTTTCTTAAAGGATGTGCTACCAAACATTAAGTTGACCAATAATTTTGTCCAGCCCATTTTTGGAGTTTTGTTTGACATTATGTCAATTTGGCTTTTTTTTTCCCTCCTTTTTTTGTTTTGTTCCAATACACACAAAAGGAATAAACTTGTGTATAGCAAAACACAATTGTGAACAATATCATAAAACTGAATAATATAATAAATGAATAATATGATAAAACAAAATAATGCAATACTTTTCTGTGAGAAATACTTGATTTCCTGGAAAAATTTCAGGGGTGCCAACAGTTTTGGCCATGACTGTATATATAGACTGTTTATATAGTTATTTTGCAACATAAAATATTATATATATATACTGTATATACAGTTGAAGTCAGAATTACTAGCCCCCCTGAATTAATAGCTGACTGTTAATTTTTCCCCAATTTCTGTTTAACGAAGAGAAGATTTTTTTCAACACATTTCTAAACATAATAGTTTTAATAACTCATCTCTAATAACTGATTTATTTTATCTTTGTCATGATGACAGTAAATAATATTTTACTAGATATTTTTCAAGACACTTCTATACAGCTTAAAGCGACATTTAAAGGCTTAACTAGGTTAACTAGGCAGGTTAGGGTAATTAGGCAAGTTATTGTATAATGAAGGTTTGTTCTGTAGACTATCAAAAAAAAAATAGCTTAAAGGGGCTAATAATATTGACCTTAGAATGGTTAAAAAATTAAAAACTGCTTTTATTCTAGCCAAAATAAAACAAATAAGACTTTCTCCAGAAGAAAAAAATATTATCAGACATACTGTGAAAATTTCCTTGCTCTGTTAAACATCATTTGGGAAATATTTAAAGAGAAAATTTTTTTAAGGGGGGCTAATCATAATAAGCGGGACTTTGAAAAATTCAAAGGGCTAATAATAACTGTATATATATATATATATATATATATATATATATATATATATATATATATATATATATATATATATATATATATATATATATATATATATATGTATATATTCATTTATTTATTTTTTCATTATTTTTTTTGTTTAATTATGTTTCATTTATTTCAAATGATAGCAAGCCCATACACGTAAACACACCGTGTAGGATTTATATAAAACTACATTCAGAAATTGCTACGTAATTTCACAAATACTTACAGAGAAAGAGCCAGTACAAATGTATCAAATGTATGATTCTTTTATATTTAGAATTATTATACAACATATATTTTCAACATGTCAAACATTGTGATTTGAGCACAAAATAATGCTCTCTTTTTGTAACTAAATACAAAACGTTTGATGACTGATTAAATAAATGATTGAATGAATGACTGAAGAGCAAACTGGACTGTAAAATGTGACTAATCCTTCACCTTCTTGTCGTTGGCTGCAGTTCAAAGACGCCGGGATGTTCGAAACCGTCTGGCAAGTGAAATACTACAACTACTACAAGAGAGAGCACTGCAACTTCGGCAACAGCTTCAACTGCATCGAGTACGAGGTCAAACCCAACGAGACCCGCAGCCTCATGTGGATAAACAAAGAGGTCTTCCAGTAAAACACCAGCATGAAAACCCCCCGAATAACCACCGCTGTATGTGAGAGACCAACAACTCCGAAAACATCAGTGAAAGAAACTGAACAATCTCCAGACCAGCGATCCGTCAGGGTATCAATTCACAAACTCAAGCAATGCGTCTATATGTTCAACCACAGGTCATGCATGATATACAAACAATTTCAGAAATTCGCATTTATTTATGTCTCTTTGAAAATAATGAGGTAACAATGGAATAAAATGGAGATAGATGTGAACGTTTGGGTGAATATCTGTATAGGGATGGCGTTTTAATCTCTTGGCCGTTTGCGCAGCATATACCTGGTCGATTACGGTTACAGAAAGAAAACTCGGATGAGGAAACGACTTGTGTTTAACTCTGTGATTTTCTGTTTTAGAGACGGGCAGTGCAATGCTTGCTCAAAGCTTGCTCAATGCTTGCTCAAAAAAAGGTGCTGTATGAACGTACACAGGCTCTACGTGGTAATCTACATTAGTATTTATGATATACTATTATGAAAGACAAGTCGGTTAATATTGTGGTCATTTTTTGGGACCAGCGTGAAGCGATTATTTATTTGTGAAAGGTGCGTTTCTGTATGGTGTGAATGGATGTTTGTTGATTTCCCATTGTGTGTTGTTGTTGTAGCTTTATTTATTAAACTGCTGCCTATTTCTTCACAGAAGCATTAGTTCACTGGAATGAGGTTAGTGCTGGGTTTTTTATTTAATTCTATGCCTATTTTGAATCATGTATTGGTTGTTTGTTTGCTCGTGCGGTGCCTATGTGTGATTTTTCTGTGACTTTGAGCCAAACTTTTGACTTTTTGTAAGAATATAAATGATCTCGTTGATTGATGTTCTGTTCTGTTTTAATAAATACACTGCAGTTATATAAATGCACTTCCAGTTAATAAAAGACAACAAGAAAGAAGAAGGAAATATGCAATAAATAATGTGGTAGTTATTTTAAAGTAAGCATATTGATTTAATACCTATAAAGATTATAATATCCATCATATGATGGATTTTGTCAAAAGTAATGTGCTGCAAGCTAAACAAATATTTTAAAACAATCTTTTTATATACAGTTGACGTCAGAATTATTTGCCCCCCTGTTTATTTTTTCCCCAATTTCTGTTTAACGGAGAGCAGAATTTTTTCAACACATTTCTAATCATAATAGTTTTAATAACTCATCTCTAATAACTGATTTATTTTATCTTTGTCATGATGACAGTAAATAATATTTGACTAGATATTTTTCAAGACACTTCTATACAGCTTAAAGTGACATTTAAAGGCTTAACTAGGTTAATTAAGTTAACTAGGCAGGTTAGGGTAATTAGGCAAGTTATTGTATAATGATGGTTTGTTCTGTAGACTATCAAAAAAAAATAGCTTAAAGGGGCTAATAATTTTGACCTTAAAATGTTTTTAAAACAAATAAGACTTTCTCCAGAAGAAAAAATATTATCAGACATACTGTGAAAATTTCCTTGTTCTGTTAAACATCATTTAGGAAATATTTAAAAAAGAAAAAAATTCAAGTAATAATTCTGACTTCAACTGTTATGCACAATTTATTCAGAAATACCTGCATATTTTCATTTTTATAGCTTTAGTCTTCAAAAAAAAGATATCATTTAGATAATTTATTTATAGTCAGATTATTGTCAAAGAGAAAATATTTTTTTAATAAAAAAAACTAAGAGACCACTTGAAAATTCTCAAAATTATTTCTTTGAATTTACTGAATTAATGAGGTTTGGGTTTGAGTAAAATGTTAATATTTGGTTTCTTCTATAAATTTAATAAAAATTGAATATTTAAAATATTGATTTCTTAACATTCGAAACATTTTGTTAAAAAAAGACAACTGAACATTTTAATCACACAAACCAATTCATGGCAAAAACAGAACCAACAATAACAAGCCGAACTGATGTGTCAAAATCTTCATTTTAAGACAATTTTTTAAAACAGTGGCGCAGTAGGTAGTGCTGTCGCCTCACAGCAAGAAGCTCGCTGGTTCGAGCCTCGGCTGAGTCAGTTGGCGTTTCTGTGTGGAGTTTGCATGTTCTTCCTGTGTTCGCGTGGGTTTCCTCCGGGTGCTCCAGTTTTCCCCACAGTCCAAAGACATGCGGTACAGGTGAATTGGGTAGGCTACATTGTCCGTAGTGTATGTGTGCGGCGACCCTGGATTAATAAAGGGACTAAGCCTAAAAGAAAATGAATGAATGTTAAATATAATATATGTTTGTTTGTTTGTATACTTTATTGTCCCTCCAGGGGAAATTTTCTGTGGACTCACAGAGCACTTCAGCAAGTCTGACACAATAAAAATTAATAAAAACAAACATGCAAAATAATTAAATACATAAAGAAAAGCATATGCACACTATTGATCGGTCTGATAGATGGATTGTTCAGAATTATTTTCAATTCATTCAGTGCATTGCTAGTAGTGTGTTTGAATGCTGTTAAAGGCTTCTGATCCTATTAGTCTCATAGCAATTCTGATAATGTTAAAAAACCTTTGATTTCAGATTTACAGAAAGATTACCATATAGACCATATGTGATGACACTCCCAAATACAGCCTGATAAAATAAGTACATGATTTTCTTCAAGACCATACCATAACCTTCATAGAAAATAAAGTCTTTGGTAAATCCAATTTACTTGAGTGTCCCATGTAAGAGACCTATCTATGTAAATTCCCAAATACTTGTATGACTGTACCTGAGTGATTTCTTGATTATGTACAAACACTGGTAAGTGCTGGACAACACACTTGGGATCAAAGATTATTTCCTTTGTTTTTTTTCGTATAAATATAATATAAGAATTTGCATATGTGTTTAATCTACAACCTCAATCATGTATTACTAATTAATTTACTAATCAGCAGAATGTCAACATAAAATGAAGGCCTTTTCTGATTCAGGGTTGTAAAATTATCACAACCTAAACTAAAATCCACCCAAAACCTCCTCATCATTAAACTCAAAACTCTACGTTTTTACTTTCTGAGCCAAAATGCACAATTACTTTATATTAATTTTATATTATTTTATTATATTATATCCGTGTACTTACAATGAGGGGAGAAAATAAGGCGGAATAAAAACTTAATAATAAAATATTTGTATAAAAATATATAAGTTTTATAGTAATAAAAATGTAATTTTCAAGACATTTGTAAAACAATAGATAAAAGACGTGTTATATATGACTCCAAATGCTAAATCATTTGTATTAGCGGTAACAATGAAAATAAGGTGGAAATAAAAAAATTTATAAAAATGTTATAAAAATAAATGTTTTATAGTAATAAACGTAAAAACATCTAGCCCACTCACCTGTATGGAGGACATTAGAATTACACAATATATGCTTTTAAAAGGCTTCAAACTTGACTTGTGACCCAGCGACCTTCTTGCTGTGAGGCGACAGCACTACCTACTGCACCACTGCGTCGTCTATTTGATGTTATACTAATAATATTTAATTACGTTAAAATTGCATTTGTTTTACTCTTACCATACAAAATATGGTAGAAAATTATATTATATATAGTTCATAGGTATAATTTGTACCTCTAGAAATTTATTGGGGGCTCCCAGATTTCCTGGGGCCCTAAGCGGCTGCTTACCTCGCTTATTGGTTAAATACGCCCCTGTGCACAATATATGCTTTTTAACAAGTAAAGGGTTGAAACTTGACTTGTTTCAACCCTTTTTTTTTGTTGAACACCAAAGAAGATATTTTGAAGAAAGTTGGAAACCTGTAACCATTGACTTGGTATTTGTTTTTCTTACTAGAAGTCAATGGTTACAGGTTTTCAACAATTTGCTAAATGTGTTCAGGAGAAAAAGGAAACTCGTAAAGGTTTAAAATCAGGCGAGGGAGAGTAAAATAGTGAGTAAGTTGTCATTTTTGGGTGAACTATCTCTTTAAATATGTGACACTGGACAACAAAACCAAGATATTACAATATTTATTATGCTACAACGTATATTGCGATATGAAGACAGTTTCACCACATTACTTGAATAGCTCTGTTAGTAAATAATCGAAGGCAAATGTCAAAACATTTTTAATCAGAATAGATAAAAAGACATACATGTTTAATATGTAGTTCATAGGTATAATTCATACCTCTAGATATTTATTGGGGGCCCCCAGATTTCACAATATGCTTTTAAACAAGTAAAGGGTTGAAACTTGACTTATTTCAACCCCCTTTTTTTTGTTGAACACCAAAGAAGATATTTTGAAGAATGTTGGAAACCTGTAACCACTGACTTATTCGTTTTTCTTACTATAGAAGTCAATGGTTACAGGTTTTCGACAATTTGCTATATCTGCTTTTGTGTTCAGGAGAAAAAGAAAACTTGCATGTCTTTGGACTGTGGGGGAGACTGGAGCACCCGAAGGAAACCCACGCGAATGCAGGGAGAACATGCAAACTCCACACAGAAACGCCAACTGGCCCAGCCGAGGCTCGAACCTGTGACCCCGCGACCTTCTTGCTGTGAGGCGACAGCACTACCTACTGCACCACTGCGTCGCCTATTTGATGTTATACTAATAATATTTAATTACGTTAAAATTGCATTTGTTTTACTCTTACCATACAAAATATGGTAGAAAATTATATTATATATAGTTCATAGGTATAATTTGTACCTAAAGAAATTTATTAGGGGCCCCCAGATTTCCTGGGGCCCTAAGCGGCTGCTTACCTTGCTTATTGGTTAAATACGCCCCTGTGCACAATATATGCTTTTTAACAAGTAAAGGGTTGAAACTTGACTTGTTTCAACCCCCTTTTTTTCTGTTGAACACAAAAGAAGATATTTTGAAGAATGTTGGAAACCTGTAACCATTGACTTGGTGTTTGTTTTTCTTACTATAGAAGTCAATGGTTACAGGTTTTCAACAATTTGCTAAATGTGTTCAGGAGAAAAAGGAAACTCGTAAAGGTTTAAAATCTTTGAGGGAGAGTAAAATCAGGTGAGGGAGAGTAAAATAGTGAATAAATTGTAATTTTTGGGTGGACTGTGCCTTTAAATATGTGACCCTGGACAACAAAACCATGATATTACAATATTTATTATGCTACAACGTATATTGCGATATAAAGACAGTTTCACCACATTACTTGAATAGCTGTTAGTAAATAATTCAAGGCAAATGTCAAAACATTTTTAATCAGAATAGATAAAAAGTCAAACATGTTTAATATGACTCAAAATGCAAAATAGTTTTGTCATCGGTAGCGATGCAAATATTCAGTAACTGTTACTTACAGTGAGGGAGAAAATAAGGTGGAAATGCCCGGATGTGCTGTTCTAACGCCCCTCCCCCTCCAGTCAGACTCGCTCCCTCCCTCCGGTTCTCTCTCCGCCACCGACACACCAACTCAACTCACTGCCTCTTCTCTTCCCCCTCCGCTGCGGACCTACTGAATCCACCGCAGTCAATCCGTTATCCGTCGACCGAAAGAAAACGGACAAGAAACCCCGAGCGCCACTTCCTCGCTCAGAAAAACCAACCGTCACCGCGAGCGCGCGCACAGAGCCGTCAGATTCTGCACAAGGCGAAGACTTAACCCGGCCACACAATGGTAAGAATCAATCTCTTTCGCCCAATAAATATTAAATATCACACACTATCCGCTTGTTGGATCGATCTGTCGGTTTTCTGGTGCCGTGACAGACTGCAAACGCGCTCGCGGTTTGTCGTGATCAAAGCCGTTGTTGATAAAACAGAGCCATTGCTGTCAGTTTGTGGCCCACGTTCAGCCTCGGTTGCGCTGTGAACACTGAAACACACAAGGAAAACAGCGATTTATTTCAGATTTCAGTCTAGATACTGTATTTGTGGGTGAATGTGATGGCGTGGCTGTTTGAAAAGAAACACTGCTGCTCAATCGATACCGCTGTCAGGCTGATCGAGAGCTGGTTTGCCTCTGAAATAGATTGCTTGACAACTTGAATCGACTGGTTGGTTCTCTGGAAAAGATTGAGTTTGCTGGGCCATTAATTTTAAGACAGGAATTACTCACTTTTTTGGTTGTCCAATAGAATGGTTTTAAAGGCATAGTTCACCCAAAACGGAAAATTCTGTCATCATTTAGACCAGGGGTGCTCAAAGTTTTTATTATTAAGGGCCAAAAACCAAACTCGATTGAGGACTGTGGGCTGAATATACAGTATAGGAGCAATTCCATGCAAATGTCCACCTTGCCTAAGTTTTCAGCAAAATACGGAAATCGTTTCTAAGTGTTTTGTATAAGCAAGTATTTTACAGTACTTTAGAAATACTCAAAAATGTCTCTGTCATTGTTTTCAGAATGTTATATTTGATTTACCAAAGTCACACAAGTGGGACTTTCACATCTGTCACATCCATAACGGAGAGTTGTCACATCCATAACGACACTTTTTTCCTCATAGATGCAAAAATATTAAATAAAACAAACTCAATCATGTTTGTTCTATAGTGAGCCAGCCCTTATCCTTTTGATTGTCATTATTTCTTTTGGATTGTGCAGTTTAATTCACAGAATTTCTACAAAGTATGTTGTCTACTGCAAACTCGCATACTTTTTTGGTCACATCCATAACGCATGTTTATTTCCCTCATTTAAAGTACAAAAGATGTTTACAGATTGATATTTTTCTGATCCCTGAACTCTGTGATTAGTTGTTCTGGAAAATATAAACAGTTGTTTCAACATAATGCTAACTTATACTTTCTCTTTGAATTTATGTTTTGAGTTTTTACTGCACATGTCACATCCATAATGCTGGAATTGCTCATAGCAAACCATATTACAATAAGTTTGCCAAAGGGAATTTGCTAATTTATTCGATAATATTAAAAGAAAAAAACTAGAAAATTTTTTAATCATATTAACTAACCCAGTATCATTTTTAACATGTTATATTGGACTTATGAATTAACTTAATGAACTATTATTGTAAAAACAAACAACAACATTAATAACACAATAGACTTCAATGCTGAACACTCTAGTTCTCTATCTGTCAAGTGACAGTATTTACAGTTTAAAAGTCTGATTCCTTTATAAAATTTTGTTTAATCATTTAATTTCATATTTTTTATAGCTCAGCAATAAAACGAAGAAACCAAAGGTTATGTTAAAGGTGCAGTAGGTGATCTGCCAAAATGCTAACCGGTTAGCATATTATCTTTGGACGGCAGGGGACGGTCTGTTTTTCAAAGCCACACCTCCTGAAATCGCAAATGCGCACACTGCGGCATGACAGCAGACAACTCACTAGTTCATGTCATTCACCAGTTAGAAATGTAGTTAGTGGTTGGCTGGCGTGCAGGAATTACACTTATTACTAAGCCACACTTACATGCTATTTCACAGCAAACATTCAGAGTAGCGTGATAAACAGTATAGGGAGGCTGTCATTGTTCAAAAATGAACCAATGTCAATATAAAAGCAACTTCAGCTCGGTAAAGCAGGCTAGGTGGAATAGCACTATTTACTTATGTTTTGTTGTTAAACTAAATAAAAATCTACATTATCGATGCTGTAAAAGGCCTTATGAAACTGAAAATAGTCACATTAATCGTTCTTTGGAAGATTTCAGTGGCTGAACAGCACTTCTGTGCATATAACCCATTCATAACACAACACAATCTACATCTGCTTTGGGGGACTAAAACAGATTTAAAACATAACATCACCTGTCGAACAGAAATACTTCAGCCATGGTGTCATCCTTTCTCCAGCGTACAAAAGTAACTCCAATATTGATTCAGGATTTTAAAAAGTTTTTGTCAAATTAGTTTTAATGAAGACACATTCAGAAAGAAAAGAATTCTCTGTTTACATATTTTGTAAGCAAATAAGAAAAAAAATGGATAAATAAAAAAGGAAAATCGTAATAATAATAAAAAAAAAACACCCACATAACCAGCAAACTTGTTAATATTTTTGTTTTTGACTATAATATTTTTGTTTTTGACTATTAAAACTATTTTCCTTAGTAATGTTGGTAAATTATTATAAAGTGGTTATATAAATAAAAAAAATCCTAATATTCCTAAATTGATTGTTAAAAAATATTCAATAATTTTCAATATCGAAAATGTGGCTGTAGAATAAAGTATGTACATAAGTGTATATATATATATATATATATATATATATATATATATATATATATATATGTATATATAAAGTATAAAAATATGTAAAAGAGCTAGATACAAACAGAACACAGAAGTGTTTCTAATAAAGTGCCTGGTGCATAAGAGAGGAAGGAGTGTATCCTATCGGTGGTTTGTCAAGCCCCTCACCTGTATGGAGTATGCTGCACTCTCAGAAATAAAGGTACGAGAGCTGTCACTGGGGTGGTACCTTTTCAAAAGGTGTACACATTTGTACTTGAAGGGTCCATATTGGTACCTCAAAAGTATATATTAGTACCTACAAATTTTAAAAGGAACACTTTTGTACTTTTCAGGTACCAATATGTACCCTTGAGGTGTTAATATGGACCTTTTAGGTACAAATTTGTACCTTTTGAAAAGGTACCACCACAGTGACAGCTCACGTACCTTTATTTCTGAGAGTGTAGAAGAACACAAAATATGCTTTTAAACAAGTAAAGGGTTAAAACTCTACTTTTGTTGAAAACCTGTAACCATTGACTTGGTGTTTGTTTTTTTCAACTGTGGAGGTCAATGGTTACATGTTTTCAACAATTTGCTAAATATCTGCTTTTGTGTTCATCAGCAAAGTAAACTTGTAAAGATTTGGAATCACTTGAGGGTGACTAAATAGTGAGTAAATTAAAATTTTTAGGTGAACTATTTCATTAAATATGCGACCCTAGACAACACAACCACGATATTACAATATTTATTATGCTGCAACGTACTGTATATTGCGATATGAATACAATTTCACCAGATTACTGGAATAGTTCTATTAGTAAAGAATTCATTTTTAAATTAAATGGGATGGTTAAAAAATGACGAGCACAATTTGAATTTCATTTGTCGTAATGCTTTTTTTATTTTATATCATGGTCTCAGGTGTTTTAGATTACACAGTTGTGTCTTCAAAACTATATAAAATGTGGTTATGATCAGGAGGGATGCATTAATATAAAACAAATTAGTCTGAAACCAATAACTGATGAATCCGATAGCTGATAGGGAGATAATATTATTTATTTTGAGGCTGATTACAAAAACAAAATGTCAACAAATAAATAAACTTAAACTGAGTTATTTTCAAATCTTGAGTGGAAAAAAAACAGGGAAATATCTAGATATTTTTTAACCAACATCATTATGAAGTCCTAATTTTTATATCCAACAGCAGACATCTGAAGTGGATCAACTGGTGAAAATAATCCATAATTTTAGGAGAAAATAATTCATTTTTTTTCATGAAATTAAAAACAAGCATTTTTCTCCCAATACCTATAAGGTTGCTAATATATTGTCCATCCCTAATCAATGTGACTTTCCGTAAAAAATGTCTATGGTTTACTTTAAAATTTAATCAAATATTCGTTTTAACTTAAATTACAATAAACTTATAACTTAGAAAGTAAGTGTAAACTTGTTTATTTACTTTATTAAGTTATGGTTAATATATCTAATTAATTAATACATTTTCACATTCCAAGAGTATAGACAGTTCATTCTGCTATGGTGAGCCCTAATAAAGAAGCGAATAAACCTGTGGGTGATTTGAGGCACAGAAAATTTTGGAGGTTTTAAAACCTCGACTTTTCCAAACCGCGGTATACCTTGAAAACTGTTATTGTCCCGTGCAGGGCTTGACGCTTCCTTTTTTCAGAAGGAGCACATGCGCTCCTAAGTTGAAAAATTTAGGAGCACATTAAAGAATTTTAGGAGCGCAGTGAAAATATATAAAATAAATAGTGTTTTTGCCTAATAAATGTACACGAAGAGATCTTTAGAAGCAAAGCAGTTTCATTCATTTGAATACAGTAAGTACACTAGGTTTATTTTATTGTATAACAGCTTAAATAGTATTTAATAATTATTTATAATTGAATCTGTGGTGGTGCAGTGGGTAGCATGTTCGCCTCACAGCAAGAAGGTCACTGGTTCGAGCCTCGGCTGGATCAGTTGGCGTTTCTGTGTGGAGTTTGCATGTTCTTCCTGTGTTCGCGTGGGTTTCCTCCGGGTGCTCCCGTTTCCCCCACAGTTCAAAGACATGCGGTACAGGTGAATTGGGTAGGCTAAATTGTCTGTAGTGTATGTGTGTGGATGTTTCCCAGAGATGGGTTGCGGCTGGAAGGGCATCCGTTGCGTAAAAATGTGCTGGATAAGTTGGCGGTTCATTCAGCTGTGGCGACCCCAGATTAATAAAGGGACTAAGCCGACAAGAAAATTAATGAATATATTGTACATATTATCTTTAATATAAATATACATGCAGTAGCTAGATGTAAACGCGCCTTTTCTCTACAGCACATAAAAAATGTGACTTTTAAGAATAATTTTATCAAAATTAATTTATTTGCATAACATATTCAACCGATTCCACCCTACTTCCCACATGGGAACAGTAAGACAATTTAAAGAAAGACACAACTGCAAACTCATGTGCAAAGCTGACACTGGTTACAGAGCACTTCATCATTCAGGGCTTTTTAAAGAAGATATGAATATGGGAATCCATTTATGAATTAACGTTTCCTTCTGCCCCAAATTAACACCATCTTTTCTATTTTCTATACAACTTTAATGACCTTCAGCAACAGAAAGATTGCTTATTGAATTCTTATTCATATTTAACAAACAAATTTTTTTAAAAGTTTGTGTTTCTTTTCAGTGTGCACCACTGACAGGTCAAATATGCTCTCTGCTGTAGTGTTGGTGCTGCTCAGGGATTGAGATTTGCGCAAAGTTTGTGCATAAAGTAATGCAAAAACGAATACATTTATTATCGAAAGTGAAAGCAGATTCTCTGACATGTCCGGGGAAAAGAGAATGTATTGTCACCCCAAAAAATGAGCTGGATCAGTCTATTTAGTAAAATGCTTTTCTTTCCCGCATGTCCTTACGTTCTTCTCAAAGCTGCTACCAAAGTCAGAAGAGCAGTTCTGTATCCAGCGCGATCCAGTGCGTCTCTCTCTGTGGGTCTGCATGCAGGGCATGTGAGTCTGTGGCAGTGTTCTCAGTTTCTCGCGAACACAGAAAGGGGCCGCCCAGGTAAAGTCTGTGTGGGAAGCGTTGATGTTGAATTGGGTTTCACACTAGGTGTACCACGATATGCCATGCATTGCCGAATTGTAGTCGTTTTCTATTAGGCTCGCACGTTGTGCGACACGCCGCCATTCGGTGCCATGTGTTGCTTAGCAACGTATACAAAACAATGTGAAGACCGCTTGACGTGAAGTAAATAAACCTGTAGAGATGTGCTGTAGTTGATTGCATCAGCATGTGCTACAGTCACAATAGATTTCCAACGTAATACACCAT
The DNA here is from genome assembly GCA_903798195.1 of Danio kyathit. NCBI lineage: Eukaryota > Metazoa > Chordata > Actinopteri > Cypriniformes > Danionidae > Danio > Danio kyathit. The sequence goes on along the minus strand of LR812519.1, from coordinate 64,079,436 downwards.
AAGTTAGTGTGAAGAGCATGTTGTTTTAACGTGGCCGAGTGAATTAATTCATCAATCGAGGTTATTAAAAAAGAGAAATCGCACATGTGCGACTAAATAAATTTTCCAGTTCACACACATCTATTTTTAGTCACAAATGCGAGCGAAATGGTCGCACTGTCGAGCCCTGGTCCCATGGCTAGTGTGGACATTTTTTGTGCCCAAATAAAATAAATTACTTTAGTTTTATTTTCGTTTAAATTTAAAAAATGTTTTCATTCATTTTCTTTTTAGCTTAGTGCCTTTATTAATCAGGGGTTGCCACAGCAGAATGAACCGCCAACTTATCCAGCATATGTTTTACGCAGCGGATGCCCTTCCAGCTGCAACCCATCACTGGGAAACATCCATACACACTCATTCACACACATACACTACGGACAATTTAGCTCACCCAATATCATCACCTAATAGCATGTGTTTGTAGTGTGGGGGAAACTGGAGCACCCGGTGGAAACCCATGCCGATAAGGGGAGAACATGCAAACTCCACACAGAAATGCCGACTGACCGAAGCCGTGGCTTGAACCAGTGATCTTCTTGCTGTGAGGCGATCGTGCTACACCATGCGCCACCGTGACACCAATTTTAAAAATTTACATTTAAAATTTAAACTAAATTTTTTTAAACAACAAAAGATAGGGGAAATTGATATTTATTTTGCTGTCCTCTAACTATTTTTGTAGATTGTTGCATGTTCAGTTTTGTTTTTGCCTGCTCTGTGAGAGAATAGGACTCATTTATTGTGTAGCAACACTGTTGTGCGTGTACTCATTTTATATGCTTCAAAGGGATAGTTCAGCCCGAAACAAATTCTGTCATCATTTACTCATCCTACACTAGTTCCAAACCTTTTTAAGTTTTTTTTCTTCTGCTGAGCACGAATTTTGGAAAAACACCCATTGACTTCCATAGTATTTTTTGTCCCGTAATTAATGCCAGTGGCTGATTTTTGGGACATTCTTCAAAATATCTTTTTTTGTTTGTTTAACAGAAGTCATAAAACCACTTGAGTAAATGGTGAGAAATTATCAATTTTGTGTGAATTGTCCCTTTAAGCATTGAATTTAACCTGGGGTTACTCTGAATTGTTATCATGAGCAGTGTTGATGATACAAAACAGATAGATGTATAATTAATGATTGTAAACAAGGCATAAACAACAGTAAAAGTTGCTTGTGGTAATGAACACTTCTTTTAATCAGCTGCTGGTATCAGTTAACAGGGGAATTTCAGTCTGCATATCTGTGTGTCAGCACAAATCACCCTAAAAGAAGAAGCTCGGTGTTGTCGATCCAAAGAATAGAAAAGTGTGCATACTTGGGATGCATTACATTCTTCATGGACTTGCTTCTCTGATCCAGATTTAGCCTAGTTCCAGACACTACCATCCCTAGAAAATCGTCAAATGAATTAAGACCTGAAGATTTCCTCTGCATGTGTAGTCTTACGATCTGGCCTAGACAAAATCAGACAGGATCTTTTAAACATTTCCTGTGCTGATCATGGTGTAAAAGTGGAATAGGTTTTGACATGAAAAAAAAATGCATTAAGAAAAGCTAAACATACATGTTGTTAAGATACTAATTGGCTTAATAAACAAATATACAAAGAACAATACATTTTTTAATAGAGAAAACGGTTCATATACAAATATGGAGAATGTAATGCATACAGATATTACACGGCTCGAAATTAACCTTTTTTCTTGGTAGCACCGGTGCTCCTAACTTCAAAAATTCGCACCCACCAAACTTATGAGCACCGTCACTATACGTTTTATATTAACAGATTCTGTTATATATTAACACTCTAATCACAACTAACAAATAAACAGAAATTTGCATGCGCTCACCAGCCCTGCACGCACTGCTTGACGTGAATGAGATGAACTGAATTAACAATAATAACTGTGCTGTTCTCACGGGTGCTGTCTGATATTGCACAGATGATATTGACATATAACTTATTATTTGCATACGTCATCTTAATAGCAATAACGATCTTTTCATGAGCTGCAATATTAGTTTCATCTCGGTGAATGCATGCTGTTTAGCGATGGTGAACGCGGTGTCAGTCGCACGAGTGACAGCATCGTGACGATTAAATAATGTTAGAACATCTTGTGCTTAAAATGTGTAGATTCAGTGGCAAACACTGTTACCTGAAAACTCCGTCCCACCGGCTCTACGGTGAATGCTTTAGTCATTTTCATAGCGGACTTTAAACACTGGAAGTCCACTTTTCGAAAAATGTAAATGCTGGATTGACATTCATTACACTAATCAGATGTGCCATTATTTGTAACTCTAGGTGGTTTCTAAAACTAAATCTGTCAGTAATGTTTTCATTCTCTTGGATCCAGACCTTTACATTTTTGTGGATGTAGCTCCCTGTCATTGGAACTGAGTGATATTAACCAATCTATTCACGTTCTGTTCTAGCGCAGTGGGCCAATAAGAAGAGCTTGAAGGCGGGGCAAGCATTGCGGGCTTTGTTTACTGCAGCAAGTTGACATGTCAACTGTTTTAAACCATTCCTGAGCGCTGCGTTTGGTGTTTTTAGGTGCAAAGATGCTTAATGCGTGAATACCTCCTAATTCTGCGCATGTGGTGAACATTTTCCTGTGAAAACTGGTCGCACGACATCAATTTTATGCAGTCGCACAAATGCTCCCAAATATATTTTGAGGTTGCATAGATAAAATTTCAGGCGCATATGTGACCAAAACGGTCGCAATTTCGAGCCCTGATATATATAAAATCATTTATAAGCCTGAGCCTAAATCATTCACGTCATTATTGATTATCTTAGGTTATCTTTATAAATAAAAGCCAGTTAACACTATATTTTCGCTGTGTATTTTCGCTATTTAGTGCAGTGTTTCCCTTACCATTATATAAGGGGGGGCGCCCCGCTCTCCCAGCGGCTGTACCCGCCCCCCTTATATAATGGTAGGGGAAACACTGCACTGAATAGTGAGTAAATGTTTATTTTTGGATGAACTTTCCCTTTAAAACTACTTCAAACCGCTATTAAAGAACTCCTTCAAACCGAAGGCATGAAAACAGGGGTTTTCTCACTGGAAAAGGCTTTGGTAATGAAAATAATGATGTCTGTCCAGATGCCAGTTGGCTCAGATGATCCTCCTTAATAGATGTGTCTGCTGAAGGAAAGTCCTGATTGGATGTTGGCAGTGATTGGGAAGGCAGTGATGTCATAAAGTGTAGCACAACAGAACATTCTATTACATTCTGTTACGTTCTATCCAACGTGTCATTCCATTTTAATTCCATTTCCTCCGTCTTTTTAGGTGTCTTTCTTTGCTTGCGCAAGCTTTAGACCATATAACCAGATGAAGTAATCCTAAACCCTCAATCCACTTTAAGTTAATTTGCTGTCTCTCCATTACTAAAGTTAAAATAGCACAGGCACTCAACCTCAGCTAACCTATACTAGCTGTAGCAAAACACTGTCTGTTTCTAGTGCATGCGAGTGCGTTAACTAATTTTAGAGAGAGAGAGAGAGAGAGAGAGAGAGACTGAAGTGGCTGTGTTTGCATACAGTACATTAGTGACCTGCTGGTTTAATCTACTTCCAAACCATATGTGTAAACTTATGTACACAACATACACCTCTTTTACCACCTCTTCTTAAAAGTATAGTTCACCCAAAAATGAAAATTTCCTGTTAGTTTACTCACCAACAGGGGATCCAAGATGTAGTTGACTTTTTTTTCTTCAGTACAACATTAAAGAACATTTTGAGCTTTGTGGTCCTTGGTGATTCTTATAATGGAAGTGAATAGTGACAGGGTTTTTAGTTTAAAAATAAACACATACAAATGAGTCCATATCAATAGTCATGGCTCCTGATAACACACCGAGAGGTCTTGCGTGATGAAACGATTGGTCCGGTCCATGTAAGAACGTTATTTACAATATTACTGTACTTTTGATGTGTTATTGATGTATTTTTTGCTCCTGTATTGTTGTACTTTTGATATACACTCACCGTCCACTTTATTAGGTACACTTTACTAGACCCGGGTTAGACCCCCTTTTGTCTTCAGAACTGTCTTAATCCTTCCTGGCATAGATTCAACAAGGTACTGGAAATATTCCTCAGAGATTTTGCTCCATATTGACATGATAGGATCACGCAGTTGCTGCAGATTTGTTGGCTGCACATCCATGATGCGAATCTCCTGTTCCACCACATCCCAAAAGTGTTCTATTGGATTGAGATCTGGTGACTGTGGAGGCCGTTTGAGTACAGTGAACTCATTGTCATGTTCAAGAAACCAGTCTGAGATGATTCGTGCTTTATGATGTTTGTGCTTTCATGGTGTGTTATCCTGCTGGAAGTAGCCATCAGAAGATGGGTACACTGTGGTCATAAAGGGATGCTCATGGTCAGCAACTATACTCAGGTAGACTGTGGCGTTGACACGATGCTCAATTGGTACTAATGTGTCCAAAGTGTGCCAAGAAAATATCCCCCACACCATTACACCACCACCACCAGCGTCATTGATATCAGTCTCATGCTCTCCACTCCTCCATGATCACCACAGCAGCTGCTCAGGATACGGTCTGGTCCAGGATTATGAAAACCTTGGGATCATCTCGTCGCTGGTCTTGGATCGAATCAGTGGCGCTGCATAGTCTTTGAGGGCCTCGGGATGAGTATCCCCAGGTGGAAATATAGAATAAAGAAAATAATTAGTGTATATAAACGAGATGCAAAAACCTGCGTGGGGCACAGGGCTCAACAGTGCGACCATTTCGCTCGCATTTGCGACTAAAAATAGATGTGTGCGAACTGGAAAATTTATTTAGTCGCACATGTGCGTTTTTTTTTATTTTTTTTTTTATTTTTTTATATTATATAAGCTTGAATGAGGACTTAATTCACTCAGCCACGGTGAAACAACATGCTCTTCACACTAAGTTATGGTGTATTGGAAATCTATCGTAACTGTAGCACACACAAGCGCGATCAACAACAGCACATCTCTAACGTTACTGGTTTATTTACGGTCTTTATATTGTTTTGAATACGTTGCTGAGCAACGCCAGGCACCGTATGGTGGCGGTGCTGCACATCGTGCGAGCCTCATAGAAAACGCTTACAATTCGGTCATGGCATATCGTTGTGTATTTAGTGTGCGACCCAATTCAACACCAGCGCTCACACACACAGGACTTTACCTGGGCGGCCCGGTTCTGTGTTCGCGAGGAACTGAAAATACTCCGCCACAGACTCGCATCCTTTGCTGCTGCAGACTCAGAGACGCGCTGGACACAAAACTGCCCCTTCTGAGTTTGGTAGTACCTTTAAAAATAGCGCGAGGACTTGTAAAAGCCTTTTACTAAATAGACGTACCCAGCTATACATCCTCTTTTTCCCGAATCGGCCGGGATTTCTAAATCGCCATAAATGTCCCGCAATCTGCTTTCGCTTTCTATAGCTGCATTTTTGCATTACTTTATATGCACACTTTGGCCCGTTGCGTATCAATCTCTCAGCAGCATAGAGAGAGCAGATTTGACCTGTCAGTGGTGCACATGGATAGTAAGAGTGAAATAGAACCAGCGACCTTCTTGCTGTGAGGCGACAGCACTACCTACTGCGCCACCGCATCGCCTAAAGAGGCCTTCATTAGAGCAATCTGATCCCAGTCCTGCTGTGGACCGCTAGCTAAACTCCATACAGCTTAATTTATAAAAATTATTAAACACTATTTAAGCTGTTGTTACAGTAAAATAAAACCTATTAGACTTATTGCATTCAAATGAATGACACTGCTTTGCTTTTAAAGATCTCCTCGCGTACATTAATTAGGCAAAAACACTATTTATTTTATACATTTTTGTTGTGCTCCTAAATTTCTTTAATGTGCTCCTAAATTTTTCAACTTAGGAGCGCATGTGCTCCTCCTGAAAAAAGTTAGCGTCAAGCCCTGGTGGGGCACATTCATGTAACATGCCGCTAAGTGATGCACTGAGTGTGTGCTTTGCTAAAAAGATAGGTCTTTAATCTAAACCTATCTAGATTAGAGGTATGCTCTTCTGCATACCTTGGCTGTAACGAGTGTTTTTTTGAGTTACTGTTGCCTTTCTATCAGCTGGAACCAGTCTGGCCATTCTTCTCTGACCTCTGGCATCAACAAGGCATTTGTGCTCACAGAACTGCCGCTCACTGGATATTTTCTGTTTTTCAGACCATTCTAAGCCCTAGAGATGGTTGTGCGTGAAAATCCCAGTAGATCAGCCGTTTTTGAAATACTCAGACCAGCCAGTCTGGCACCAACAACCATGCCACTTTCAAAGTCACTTAAATCATCTTTCTTCCCCATTCTGATGCTCTACAGCAGATCGTCTCGACCATGTCTACATGCCTAAATGCTTTGAGTTGCTGCCATGTGATTGGCTGGTCAGAAATTTGCTTTAATGAGCAGTTGGACAGGCGTACCTAATAAGTGGCCGGTGAGTGTACATTGAACCGTTCACCATTTACTGCCATTATAAGAATCAAAAAGAACCACGAATTCAGCTACAAAAATCGTCTTCAATTTTCTACTGAAGAAAATAATGGCACCTACATCTTGAATGACCTTTGGACTAAATTAACAGGAAATTTTTTATTTTGGGTGAACTATCCCTTTAAGTGTGGATGAATTTAAATATTAAGATACAATTGTAGCACTTCAGTGTTTTTTAGGATATTCATTTTCATTCATCCTTGTGAAATGCTCCAAAACTAGGCTGTAAACTTCAAATGGAGAGCTCTAGAGATTCTGGAAGTTGCTGTAGAAGCTTCTAGGCACGGTGATGTCCTAGTTTATCTGTTCTGCTCTCTACATTGAGTTGCAAGTCATAACAGGCCTTCAGCACACAACTCTTGATTTTATCAACCCACTAGCCATTGGGAAACAACTGGTTTTTGTTCAGGACGTCAAACCTACTGGCTGAAATCTTGCCTTCTGCATGTATCTATGTTTTGTCATCTAAAAACTATGCTGAAAAAGTTAGAAAGATTTTCAAATATATTTAAGTGTTGTTTAATCCTATGATGTAGTTACAGCTAAATTTAGTCTTTTTCTCAGATGTTACCAAATAAACATGATTTATTTTGTAAATTATTATTATTATTTTTTTTATCAATTTAATTTCTTTGTGAAATTTGTAATAATTTTTTTTACATCAAGATCTTTTATAATTAAAATAATTTAGTAAAATATTTTTTTAAATGCCATGGCTAGAATGTTTTTATGAAAATTACGATAATTGCAACATTTTTGTGAACATTCATGTATTAAGGATTGGTTCACAAATAAAATAATATTTAAATATTTTTTAAAAATCAAAAATATTTTTGTGAAACTCATTCTGACGCCAAAACTTTGGAATGATAGTATACCCATTTGAATAATTTCAATCTTTTAACATTTTTTTGAGGGCAGAAGTGCTTTAATAATAGATCAAATGTTTTTAGCACTGCTGTCCCCATTCAAGTCTCTTCATTTGTCTTTTCTTCCTGTCTTTCTCAACTTCCATCTCTCTATCATGGTAAATTCTTCTCTTTTCTTCGTCTCCTGCTATTTCTGCATGTCCCAGTGTGCTGAAAGAGGGTGGTGATGATGATAGGCTGGCCTGATTTCTAAACTGACTGATTGCAGTTTGCATTTCTACTCTAATGTGTAACAAAGAAGTGCCTGGATGGTATCAAGGACATTTCACACTTGAAATAAGTAACCGTTCTAAACCCCTATGTTTAACACTGCTCAAAATTTATGTGAGGTTAATGAAGTTTTTTTTAAATTGCTGACCATTTATACTAAATTTCTGAAACACCCTTATTTGCATATGTGCGGTGTCGGCATCATCAATTGGGCAGATGAAGTGTTTGACCTATTTACGTAAAGAAAGTGTTATTATCATGTTATCATATTACGTAATATTTTGCCAACTGCTATCAAGTTTTTGATTGAGATTTCTTTGACTATAAATGTAAGAATGAACCAGTCTCTTTTTTTTTAACAAGCCCACCTAGCAATTTTGTGGTGAATAGATGTCTAATACACATCTGAATTTGGGCTGTCAGAAAAATATCTAATAGGTGTCTAAGACAAGTCTAGTTTTGGGCTATTCTTAGACGTCTATTAGATTTTCACTGATCAAATGTAGCCTTGTATTAACCAAGCTGTCTATGTTTAGACGTCTATTAGATGTCTATTAGACTTCTTAAAAAATCAAAACGGCTTGCTGGGAGTGTTGTAAAAAAATTTTTTGTCACCATTTAGTATCATTTTTTAACAAGTCCACTAAGCAATTTTGGTATGAATAATAGATGTCTAAGAGACGTCTAAACATGGCTAATTTAAGTCTATCAGAAAAATATCTATGTCTGAGAATAGTACAGGGTGGGCCATTTATATGGATACACCTTAATAAAATGGGAATGGTTTCCTGAATACAGTTTCCTGAAAAGCGGATTGGTCGTCGTGGGCCAGTTGAATGGCCCCCAAGGTCTCCCGATCTGACTCCCTTAGATTTTTATCTTTGGGGTCATCTGAACGCAATTGTCTATGTAATTTATTAAGGTGTATCCATATAAATGGCCCACCCTGTAGAATAGTCTGAGTGTAGTCATTCATTCCTCATCACTATTCTAGTTTTGGGCTTTTCTTAGACGTCTATTTGATTGAATTATTAAATATGTTCGATAGAACTGACAGACCAAATGTAGTCTTGTTTTAACAAAGCTGTCTATGTTTTGATGTCTATTAGACCTCTTTAAAACACAAAAAAAGCTTACTGGGAGTGTTGTGAAATGCAAGTATGTAATGTAACACAATCTTTTGGACCATAAATGTATGAATGAACCAGTCTCCTCACTGATGAATGGTGATTTTCGTCACAATTTAATATCGTTTTTTTAACAAGTCCACCAAGCAATTTTGTGATGAATTGACGTCTAATAGACATCTAAACATGGCTAATTTTGGGCTGTCAGAAAAAAAATATCTAAGAAATGTCTAAGAATAGTGGACTATCTGAGTGTGGTCATTCATTCCTGATTACTAGTCTAGTTTTGGGCTATTTTTAGATGTCTATTTGATTTTTTTACTGACAGCCCAAATGTAACAAAGCTGTCTATGTTAGACGTCTATTAGATGTCTATTAGACTACTTTAAAACACAAAAAAAAGTCTTGCTAGGACTATTGTAAAATGCAAGTATATAGTACAAGTCAATCATTTGAACTATAAATGTAAGAATCAACCAGTCTCTTCACTCTACATAATGTAATTTAATGCAACTATTGGATGTTCATCTTATTTTAAACAAGTGTTGTACAGTGCACATGAATATATAAAACATAGTCTTTCTGTTACGGAGGCACACAGTTGGTAACTAGCTTTAACATTTTAAAATTAACTATATTAGCTTGAAAATACTTTATACAGAGTCAATGAAAATATTTAAATATAGATGACTTTGGCGGTGCAAATGTGTGTGATGAGTAGGGGTGTCAAAATACATTTTTTCTTCAATCCAGCATGATGTGAATGATTCGGTATCGGATCAGTACGAGGTCATAACCGGTTATTACATACTATAATCACAGTCATTTCTTTTGAGCTTGTGAACACAAAGGTCAATCATAGGTGTTTAAGGGTGCTTTCACACCTGTGAATCGATTTATTTGTTCCGAAACAGGGATTAAAATTGTTACAATGTTGCTCTTTGTTCCTGGTGCGGTTCGCTTTCACACGGCAAAGTTTCTAAACGTACCAAAATAGCTAAAACAAGTCACGTGCGAGTAAACTTCTCACATTGGTCAGTTTTACGGTTTACTTTGCAGTCCCGCTCAGCTGTCATGCGTCCTTATTTTAATTTATGACGATGAGCAATAAGACATTATAAGCGAATAGCTGCACTTTCGTTTTGAATGGTGACACCCACAGACATCGACACCAAATATAAATCAGAGGTAAGACTTTCTCATATATAGCAAGTGGCTTATGCATTATAGGCTTTACAATATAGAGAGAAATAACAGATAAACCAAGACTGCAGTTCGGTCAATTTTCCGGATAAACAGCTCTTGTTATTAGTTCAGCATGCTTTTACTTTCGTATTTTACACGAAACGCACATTTACCGGTAGGAATGACCTCCCGCCCTACTCATAATTCTCTCTTCATATAGCCATATATGCCTATGACATATCCATGATACAGTGTGATATAGCCTGGATCGGATTGTATCGCTTTCTCACTACAATCGATCCACTCCAGAGTTCGTTTCAATCGAGCCGAGTCCACCTCATTCAGGCGATCTCGGACCGATTGTTTTGGCGCGAATCCGAGTGCGATTGCTGGTTTTACATATGCCAGACGAACTGCGCTAGCTGGGCAAACGAGACAGGTTCCGAAACAAAAGTCTATGTGTAAAAGCACCCTAAGAATTCGCTCGACAACTCTCAAAAAGCAAAAGTAAAATTATTATAAAATTATTATGCCTGTACTTTTATTTGACGCATGAAAAAAACTTGTTTTCTTTGAGCAGGTAAAATTAAAGGTACAGTTCATATTTCTGACTGCTTGTATTAAAAGACAAAAATGGAAGTAAAATTGTGTATGGAAAACATCGTCAATGCACTGTGACAATATTGATGGAACCAAATCGATGACATGATAATCATAACCGAATTATGAAAGCAGTGTAATTTCACACCCCTAGTGATGAATTTTTGCAGCGAATGCACAAAATTCACATAATTGCTTCTTCTGCACAATTTCAAATAATTCAACTCGAGTGGAAAGCTCGCTGGAAGTGGAAAACATCCCCTGAGTAAACTAAAGCTAGTGACGTGGTGCTCTGGATGTGGTGTAAATCCAGTATAACGTTGAAATAATAATTATATTTCACTACTGCTGTATTTTTGATTAAATCAATGCACTTTTGGTAATAGAGTAATAGAGACTACTTTCAAAAACATTTGGATTGGATTTTTGCATAGTTGGACCGTAGAATAAATATCTACAATTCAGCCATCATTTGCTCTAGATATTGATGTCGGTATGAGTAAAATCAATTGAGTCATCAATATAGGATGCGGTTGTTTTCCTTTTAGTATGCTTGCTAATGTGCTAATTGATTCTAGTGTTTGTGTGGTGTCTGTTTACATCTACAAGAAAACACAATCCAGTTTTAAAATCTGCTCTTAGTGGCCCGTAGCAGCAGGTAAACTGGCTCTTCAAATCTGATTAGCTACTTAACGGAGACACGGTAAGTGCCATAGTGGTGACTCTCAGGAGCCTTTCACCTTGTGACTCTGTTGACAGCTACATGGCATGTAGAGAAGACAAACAAAACCTTGTTTCATTAGACCAAACAGTAGCTTATTTTATATACAAAGTCAAATTTAGTAGCCCTCCTGTGAACTTTGTATTCTTTTTCAAATATTTCTTAAGTGATTTTTAATGCAATAATGTGATAATTTCCTATAATATATTTTTCTTCTAGAGAAAGTCCTACTTTTTTTTAGTTTGGCTGCAATAAAGGCAGTTTTTATTATTTTTTTAAAACAATTTTAAGGTCTATTGTAAGATTTTTCCCGAATGTCCCGAACAAACCACTGAGGTTTTAATTAACCTAAATAACCTATTTATGTCTTTAAATTGCACTTAAAGTTGAATACTAATATCTCTAAAAATATCTATTAAAATATTATGCACTGTGATCATGGCAAAGACAAGAAATTAGTTATTAGAAAGACTATTATGTTTATAAATGTGTTGAAAAAAATCTCTGTTAAGCAACTCTTTGTAAATAATTTCACTAATAATTCTGTCTTCATCTGTATATATTGTGCTTGGTTTATTTGATGAATTCGAGTCATTGATCATTAAACATTTGTTGGCAATTTCTGTCCAGCTTTACGGAAAATGTAGGATTGATCGGTGACATTTTGAGTGCATGGTCATGCTGATTCAGACTCTTGTTTTCTTTCTACAGGGAAATGAGGCGAGTTATCCCTTGGAGATGTGCTCACACTGTAAGTTCTGTTTTCTTATTATACACTACCTGACAAATGTCTTGTTGTTGATCCCAGTTGTAAGAGCAACAAATAATAACTTGATAATTTGGAAAAGTGGCAGAAGGTACATTTTTCCGTATTTTAAACTACATCTCAATCATAACAAATACTGCAGAAGACCTATTTGGAACTGCATGGATTCTCACAGAAATCAGTCAAGTATGGTGAAGGAAAAATCATGGTTTGGGGTTACATTTAGTATGGGGGTGTGTGAGATATCTGCAGAGTGGATGGCAACATCAACAGCCTGAGGTATCAAGACATTTGTGCTGCCCGTTACATTACAAACCACAGGAGAGGACAATACTTCTCATACTTCAGCCTCCACATCAAAGTTCCTGAAAGCAAAGAAGGTCAAGGTGCACCAGGATTGGCCAGCCCAGTCACTACTCATGAACATTATTGAGCATGTCTGGGGTAAGATAAAGGAGGAGGCATTGAAGATGAATCCAAAGAATCTTGATGAACTCTAGGAGTCCTGCAAGAACGCTTTCTTTGCCCTTCCAGATGACTTTATTAATAAGTGATTTGAGTCGTTGCAGAGATGTATGGATGCAGTCCTCCGAGCTCATGGGAGTCATACATAATATTAATTCTTTTTCCACTGCACCATGACTTTATATTCTATACTGTACATTATTTCTGTTAAGTGACAAGACTTTTGTCTAAGCAAAGTCAGACCTTACTGTCCTAATTAAATAATTAAAAACCAAGGCATGATCATATTTTATTTTGGTAAAATAAGTGTAATCTAGAGGCCTTTGACTTTCATATAAGCCACTTCTGATACCAAATGATCAAATAGAAGTCAAATTATTATTTGTTGTTCCTAAGACTTTTGTCAGGTAGTGTACATCAAATTGTTTTTTGGTTTTCTTAATTAAACCAATTGAGTTAAGCATTAGTGAGTCAAGTTAAAACTTGTATAACAATACATGTCTTTAAAATAGTTTCTAATAGTGTCAAAACCAGAGTTTGTTTGTATAAAATTGTTTGCTTTTTACTTTCATTTGAAAGCTTTAATACGTGTTCTTGTGTAGTTTTTAGTCTTTTAGTAACTGTTTAATCTATCATATGTTTTATTTTGGTAAATAGGGCAAATAGTTTTATAGTTTATACGTGTAGATTTCTTATAAAAATAGTTTTTACTTGAGTATTAGGTTTGTAACAATGTCTTTTGAGTTGTTCACAGTAGTCTGTTGGTTTTTTTGGTCCTTTAATATTTAGTCTTGGTTCAAGTTTTTCACTTGGTATCATGTTATTTTAAAGACCTAAAGATATTCAATTCAATTCATGTTTATTTCTATAGCGCTTTTACAATGTAGATTGTTTCAAAGCAGCTTCACACAGAAGTTCTAGTAAATTGAAACTGTCAGTCCAGTTTTCAGAGCTGAAGTTCAGTTTAGTTCAGTTCAGTGTATTTTAATTTTCACCGCTGGAAGTCCAAACACTGAAGAGCAAATCCATCGATGTGCAGCTCTACAAGTCCCAAATCAAGCAAGCCAGTGGCGAGGAACAAACTTCACCAAGTGAAGGAAAAAACCTTACGAGAAACCAGACTCAGTTGGGCACGACCATTTCTCCTCTGGCCAAACTTCTTGTGCAGAGCTGCATATATGAGAGATATGATAGAAAACACATAGAAAAGGCTTTTATGATTATTTTTTTGTGTGTGAATACACCATTAGACACCATGTCTGGATTTGATTTAGCAATATTAAGCATGACTTTAACATCAACAATGTAGAGCTTGGTGATAATGTAATTATTGATGTAAGGATTATGCAGCAGATGATGAGGTCTGGAACATGTCCAGAGCTCGTCTGTTGAATATTGTATCTTAGGCAAGCTTAAAATCCCTTTAAGGCATGGCAGTCCACATGGTGGTAGGGATGGGCGATATGGCCTAAAATCCATATTGCGATATACATTGCAGCCTCTTGCGATAACGATATATATTGCGATATATAAATTATAATAGAACCATTTCAGAACAGGTTACAGAGACCCTTAGGAAAGCCAAACTGCTATTTTATTTAAGAAATAAAGAAACGTTGCATGTCATTTTGAGAACATTTATTGTACAAAGGCAAAACTGTAATTAAACAACACAATGTTGCAGATAAATAAACTAAATGTAGTGCCTTTCAGAAAGAAAGACTTTTCTTTTAAGTCCTTGGTTCCTAAATGCCAAGTTACAGAGAACAAAAAAACTGGTGTCTTTTTAGTTAAGGAACTTACACTGTACTGAAATTACTTCCAGTATTAAATTAGTCAAATAAAATTGTGTATTGCAGATACTTTAAATAAAAACATATTTCTAACCTGCAGCCTAAGGTAACACATTTGATTTTGAACATTTTGTTCTCCTAATGAAATTAAAACTGGTGTCTTGATCTGCTCTTTCTCTCTCTCCCCCCCTCTCTCTCTGTCTGCGTGCTGCAGAGAGATTGAGACGCACCAGACAAAGTTTGCTTATAAAGTAATGCAAAAATGAATACAATTAATATCGAAAGCGAAAGCAGATTCTTGGACATGTCCGGGGAAAATGTTTTGTCACTCCAAATAATGAGCTGGATCAGTCTATTTAGTCTTTGCGCTCTTCTGTATCCAGCGCGTCTCTGTGGGTCTGCATGCAGAGCTTGTGAGTCTGTGGCAGAGTGTTCTCAGTTTCTCGCGAACACAGAACCGGGCCGCCCCAATAATATATCGGCCGCCCAGGTAAAATCTGTGTGGGAAGCGCTGTGTGGGAATCTGTGTGACAAGCCACGATATGCCATGCATGAGTCTCGCAAGTTGTGCGACACGTCACCATTCGGTGCCATGCGTTGCTTAGTGCTGTTGTTGAGAGCTCAGCATGTGCTACAGTCACAATAGATTTCCAACGTAATACACCATAAGTTAGTGTGAAGAGCATGTTGTTTTAGCGTGGCCGAGTGAATGAAGTTATCAATCGAGCTTATTATTTTTTGTCGCAAGCGCGAGCGAAATGGTCGCGCTGTTGTTTATTCAAGATGATGCGTTGCAGCCGGCTGCAGCTCGTTGCTCTTAATTTCGCGGGTAGATTGCGTCATCAAACATGCATTATCGCGATAGTGCAATAGAATTAGAATCTCTATCGTAGGCCAATTTTGTATCGTTTATATCGCATATCGTTTATATCGCCCATTACTACATGGTGGCCATCTTGAAGGGCCTCTGGGCAGTGCTTGGAATGGGCTGCAACATTGTCAACATACCATATTGTTTCTATGCTACAAGAAAGAAATTGACTTTCAATTATTCAGAGATTACACTGTTAACACAGCAGTCCATTTTTTTGGTTTGGAAATACTCTCATTTGAAGTCCCTGTTGAGTTTTACCATTATTTCAAGAGTTCACACTTAGCTGATGATTGATAATAAAGCGTGTTTAGCATGCTGTACAATTTACTTATATTGTATGTCTTTGGATGGTGGGAGGAAACTGTGGAACCCGGGGAAAACCCACGCGAGCACGGGGAGAACATGCTAATTCCGCATAGAAACGCAGACTGGCCCGGTAAGGACTTGAACTACTGGTATTCTTGCTGTCAGGCAACAGTGCTAACCACTGGGCCGCTGTGGTGCCCTATCAGGAGAAAGGGGAGGAGTAGAGGTGGAAGGGGGATTCTTCATGACGAAGATGACTGTAATGAAAAACTCTGATTATTTATAGTGAGTTAGTATTCAACATTGGAGCAATATGTGAAGCTGATGCAGGACCAGCCGTTATCAATCATAAGCATGCGATCCTCTCGAAATTAGTTTATAAATAAACTGCACTAAATCAATTCAGCCCATCTCCAGGTCTTGCAGGAGCACTTTTAGCTTAGCTTAGCATAGATCATTGATTCGGATTTGACCATAAGCATCTTGCTCAAACAAGCTCCTTTAATGGAAAGTGGTGCAACGCGCTCGCATATTCCAGGTGCACCTATCGCTAGGGCCAGACAGAATCTGCGGACATTTTTTGCTATAGCTGCGAAGAATTTTGGAAGAATGATTTTGGGAGTATCACAACTAAAAACTTATTATATGAAATAAAAAATAATGCCTTTTTAACTTTTATTTAATGTTTACAATGCAAATCCAATCAGATCCACTTAATTGATAAACAAAGCAATTTTTTCAAATAATACATCTACTAAAAGACGGAAAATATTACTTAAACTATACTGTAAATAAATCATATGAACATTTTCATATTAGTCAATAATATTACTGAAATTTATTTAAAAACGGAATAAATATACATTTACACACATACACAAGTAAATAAATAGACTCAATGGGCTAAAAATCTGCAGTTGAATTACACCACACATAGAACAAAGCTGTGCATTTTAAAGCACATCAGGGAACCATTCTAGCATATATAGAACTAAAAAATCATATCTAATGTTTTAATGTACATCTATATTGATCTCACCATGAAATCGTCTGCCTCAGCAGGGTGTTTTCACACCTCTAGTTTGAAAAAAGTCAGGAAAGTGGGTGAGTAGCTCTGTTTAGGTGGGAGTGTCTGGGGAGGGAAAGAGGGAAGGTTTTGCATAAAAATGGGAGTTTCCGTTTGTGCACACGCTGATTTTCACAGAGGCAAAACAAACACACACGCAGGGGAGAAATACAGTGACTGTGTTTACATGTGCATCAGTAATCGAATTATTTGCCAAATTATTAATTTGCTTTTACTGCAGTTTGGCACTTTCACTTTCATTCAGGAACGCATTATGCATGTCCCCTGTGACAAACGAGATATTGGATGCGAGGAACTGCTGGAAGAGTGTAGTTTTTTTTTTAGTTTTTTAAATAATTTTCTTTCGGGGTTTTCACCTTTAATGTATAGGACAGTAGAGATTATTGACAGGAAAGCATGGGGAGCAGAGAGAGGGGAAGAATCGGCATAGGACTGCGAGGCAGGAATCAAACTCGGGTCGCCGTGAGTGCATGTG
Source organism: Danio kyathit (assembly GCA_903798195.1). Taxonomy (NCBI): domain Eukaryota; kingdom Metazoa; phylum Chordata; class Actinopteri; order Cypriniformes; family Danionidae; genus Danio; species Danio kyathit. The sequence goes on along the minus strand of LR812519.1, from coordinate 64,062,313 downwards.
TCGACGCAGTAACCACTACACCACTGGCTTCGACTGAAAAGTGTAGTTTTAATGGAATGTTTAATACCGCACAACGAATGGGAGAAAAAAATTCTCGGTAACTTAGATGCACTCGGTAGGTAACGTAGCGTCAGAAAGCCGTGTGTGTATTGACTATCCTGTCACAAAATGTGGCGAAAATTCTACACGACGATAATTGTTTGATTAAGTTGTTTACATGTTTACACTCGGAGAGCAGCATTTACAGCGGATCTTTCAGCCCATAATATTGTAGTGATATTAACATACTGTAAACTTAGTAACTAAATCCTTTTGACTAAGGTATGTCTTTAAACGCTGAAAAATTACTGCTGACGATACTAACTAACTTTGCCTCTGAATAAACAAACAAAGACACTGATCACACACTTACCAAATCTGTAAAGACAGGACAATCAACACCAACTGGAGCCGCGTCTTTTTTTAAAAGGAGACAAGCGGCAAATCCAGATTTCACCATTTCCAGATGCGAAAAGCTCTTGGGTAAAAAATGTTTCTTACAAACGTATTTCTGTCGCATGCACTGTAGTCCACATGTGAGTCCAGCTGCGCTCTCATAGTGAGAAAATGAAAACCTTTGTTGCAGCACATTTATAAATGCAACACTGACGACCTGTCTCTAAACAGTTCTTCTTCCACTTGTTTTGGCAACACAACGTGGCGTCTCTCTGCCGTCTAAACACTGTAATAGGTAAAAATAGTCTTTAAAGCTATCATGCATATTAATGAAGTTGCACCTCATACAAAATAGAGTGCACTGATTGGTTTGAACCAAGTCTTTCTCATTTATTAATGCTGCACACTGAAAGACAGCACGTTATACTCGCCAGTACAGACATCCAGTCTCCAAGCTGGATTACACGCAACGATCTAATCGCTGTGACGCAGCTTCAAAATTTTGTTTCAAACCAGAAGAATGAATTTGCTCGAAATAACGCAAAAACAAACATTTTTCACTTTTTTTGTGAAATATATGTGTCCTAATAGTGTTTTTAGCAGCGTGGGACACATATATGACTGTCTACATCTCAAAAAATGTGTTTTGGTGTTTCGAGACTCGTTAAGTTGCTAATGTGGCAATAAACAAATGAAACAAAATCAGGGGACCTTTAAGCTTTATTGCACAGCATTCTGTTTTTATGGTAGCATTAGCTCCTGCACATAAACACACACATGCACTGTGATTAAGTACGTTAGCAGGTCTTGGGTGTATAGACTAAGCTGTCAGTCCATTCTGGTGCTATAAACACCCGTGCATGCTGGAGGCATCTGAGTCTTAAGACACAAGTAAGAGGGCATCCCCTGGATCAGTGAGGCTCTGGTTTGGAGGAAGGCCAGCGCTGGTGTGGCCAGACTAGACAGGGTGGCGTAAGGGTGCCTCTGTGAAAGTGAGGGCTATAAATGCCTTTAGCTGGTAAAGGTTAGTCTCGGGGCTGCAGGAAGAGCTGGTTTATTTTTAGACTTGGTGGGGGTGAGCAGAAGAACATAAGGGGTTGATCCTGTTTTAATAGTTTCTTTTTTATGTGGTTTGTGGCTCTGTTTTAGACATAGTAAATAGTGTTTTTATAACACATTTAAAGGGATAGTTCACCCAAAAAAGAAAATGTACTCGTCATATACTCACGCTAGGGATAATATGGTTTCACTCCTTGCCATGTGCTCTTAAGTGTAATTGTGTTGTTTACAAATTTAAAATTTTTGCTTATATTTTTAAATTATATGATATGTTTATTTGTATTTATTGTAATTTCTTTTTAAAATTCTCCTTTTTGTATTAATAATATATGTTAGGCACCTATAGGGTCTGAGAGCACCGCAATTTCGATTCTCTGTATGTACAATAAAGCTGACTTTGATTTGAATTTGACCTTGATATAGCTTTTTATTTCATTAATTTTATTTTTTTATTTTGTTGAACACTAAAGATATTTTAAGAAAACTGATACTTGTAACCATCAACTTCGGAATACTAAGGAATTCAATGGTTACAATTTTTCAGATTTCTTCAAAATATCTTCTCTTCTGTTGAACAGAAACTCATAAACAAGTTTGGAACAAGTAAAGGGTAACCAAATAATGACAGAGTTTACACTTTAGAGTGAACTGTCCCTTTAAGTGACAATGTCTATTTTTAAATGATATTAGAGAACGGTTTTATTCAGGAAATATTTTAGGGGAAATGTTTCAAAAGGTGTCTTCTGGAGGAATGTTTGAGTATTTGTCATTGATCAAATTGAAACAACTTATATGACTGAATTTCTGTGTTGTTGTTATTTTAATATTTGTTTTGTAAAATGAACAATTAAGAAACGGTTATGATTGTAAATTATTTATTGAATGTTTACTACAGGTGTTGCATTGAATATAGCCAATGCTGCTGATGTGGCATTAAAACACGAATAACATACATCTCTTTAAGTGAGCATTTAAACCTTTTCAATTTAAGAATGTGCATTGATTGGAGAAAAAAAAATCTGCAAACCAAACATTTGCAGTAATTTAAAAGAGATAGTTCATGCTAGGCATGGGATGATAACCGTTTTTTAAAGGTATACCGCGGTTTGGAAAAGTCAAGGTTTTAAAACCGCCAACATTTTCTGTAATACCATTCCTAAAGGTATGTGTAATATTTTTATTTACATTTTTTGTTTTTGTTTTTTAGGACAACCGTATCTCCAGCAGAAAAGATATCCAAATATGCCGTTTTAAATTGTAAAGAAATCTGTGTTTTTGAAACTAATGAAGACAGACGTGAATGATTCATTTAAAATATTTAGCCTGACATGTTTACTGCTCCAAAATATTTTAAATGTTTCTCAAAATAAAATATATCATGTTCAAAGAGGAAAAAAGTTTTTTTTTTTTGTTTTTTTTACCCAGACATTTAAAAGGAATATATTTTAGAGCAGTAATCTCAATACCGTGATACCGTAAAACCGTGATATTTTTATCCAAGGTTATCATACTGTCAGAATTTTATACCGGCCCATGCCTAGTTCATGCACACAAAAAATGTCACACAAGCACAAAAGAAGACATACAGTAAAGAATGTTTTTTAAAGAATGTTTTTTTTTGTTGTAGTAGGGGAACTGTCCCTTTAGGGAATGAATTCTGATTACTTAAAATATTTCTGCAAATAGAGACTGCTTCTTTAACTGGTAAATATACACTCAAAAAAAAATAACTTTTGCTACTTGTTCAAACTACTTAAATCAAATGAGTTGACACAACACTGTACTTATTTGGTTTTTGGGACAACTTAATAGTTTTATGTTCAGTCCACTTAAATGTGTAAAAACAATTAAGTTAACTTAATCGATTTGTGTTGGAACAACATGAAGGAATTGCGTGGAACCCAGCATTTTTTACAATGTAGTGTCTAACAGGTGATCAAGAAGATGAATATTTTACATCATTTTTTTAGTGTATTTGAGCCTCTGTCTGTTTACACCTCATATTAAAGGGTTAGTTCACTCCAAACATGAATTTACTCACTATTGGGTTTTTTTTTTTGTTCCACAAAAAAGAGGATAATTTGAATAATGTTGGAAAAACGGTGGCGATTGACATCTATAGTGGGAGAAAAATACCATGGAAGTCAATAGCTGCAACAATCTTCAAAATATCTTACTTGTTCAGCAGAAGAAAGCAAGTCTGTATCACTGCAGCCCAGAGACTTCCAAGTGGGAGGGACTTCAACAACAAGTAGGTTGGGTATAGGTGGTGTAGGTGGAGCAGATATTAATTAAACACGTGAGGTTACTGTGAGGTTGGGTTTAGGCTTGTGGTAGGTGTAGACATTCATAAAGCACAATATTGGAGTCTGTGGCATGTATAACAAATTAAATAAATATAAACTCCAGGTTTGCACAGCCCACTTGTAGCTCGAAGGCCCACCCACTTGGAGTTCAAGTCCCACCCACTTAGAGCTGGCTCCGACCTCCATTTATATCCTTCTCGAAGAAAGAAACTCAAACTGGTTTGGCGGTGGCTCAGTGGTTAGCACTGTTGCCTCACAGTAAGAAGGTTGCTGGTTAGAGTCCCGGCTGGGCCAGTTGGCATTTCTCTGTCGAGTTTGCATCTTCTCCTTGTTTTGGCATGGGTTTCCTCCGGGGGCTCTGGTTCCCCCCACAGTGCAAAGACATGCGATATACGTGAATTGAATAAACTAAATTGGCCGTAGTGTATGAGTATGTGTATGAGTGAGTGTGTGTAGGTGAAGGGCATCCACTGTGTAAAACACAGAATAGTTGGCGGTTCATTCCACTTTGGCGACCCCTGATAAATAAGAGACTAAGCTGAAGGAAAATAAATGAATGAAACTGGAAACTATGAACTATTCTTTTAAGATGTTTTTTTTTGTCAGTCCGACCAAAAGTGGACAATACTAAATACAATCAGAAGCTTTCTTCTTAAAGGGTAAAAGCAAAGCAAGATTTGAGGCACTATTTGGTGATTGGTTGATCCTCCTGCAGCCCAGTAATAGTAAGCACAGCGGGAGGTCAAAGGTCAAATATTGATTGCATCATTCCCAGGAGGTCTCTCTGCCCAATAAGAAGCCTACAGTAATTAATCTCTAATGGTGATGATGAGCGAGTGGCTGTGAAACTGAGCCACCTGTTGGTCAAATGGCTGCCTGGCAACCACAAGGACATCAGAAAGCCTCCGGTTAGCAACTGCTTGGTTGCATTTGTTGTTTTGTTGTGAAAATATACACATTTACATGTCGTAGTCTTAATTTGTATAAAGAAGACATTGAGAGAAACAGACATGTTTTACCTTTTAAACATAAAACATTTAATATGTGAATGACTAAATGATCAAATCAAACATAACTGTTCAAATCTCTTAAACAGATGTAATTTATTGCTATTACTAATTACGTCATTAAAATAGTATTTAAATTACTTTTGTGGAAATATAAATTTATATAATCTAATTTCATATTAGCAATAATCTACATATAACTGAAAAGTTATATTCTTTGGTTTTAATTATATCATTTCATTAACAGCTCAGCCATGCGGGACGTTTAACCTTTGTCTTTCTGACTGCTGGCTAAGCCAAAGTGATGCAAATGCTACGGGCAGGCTTTTAATGACTCTGCCTTTGTCTTCGGGGATACTTTCAGGCCAAAGTAACCCCCTTTGTTGATTAACTTGTGTGGTCAGTAGCTGGGCAGGTTTCTAGCACCTATATGCCAGTTATCATGCTGACTTCAATGCTGAATTTGCATGCTTTGTTTAGCCATCTCCCCTCCTCCTAAGAAGACATTACAGACAGGACATCTTTGTCTCAATTTAGACTTGTGATAAAACTCGCAGACTGCAGACCTCCAATAGGCTCCTGCAGACACATGGACTTCTTGAAGACATTGTATGACTGCAGATTAACCAACACGTCTCAATAAAGGAATTCTGCTTGTTTCGAGTCTCCTGGACTGGGTTCTCTCATCTTCACTCATTTATTTTTTCACAACACTTTCTAATTACTTTGTTTGAAAAGTAACTTAATTACTCAACAAGTAATTGAATTACTCGACTCAATACTGCTTAAATTCTTATAAATCTCAAAGCATACAGAATACAAATGAAACTATTTTAATTCTATAAATTTGACTGGGCCTTTAAACCTTTTTAATTAGCACCTTTTAGGAAATGTTACCTCAAAACCTTCTAAGTAACAATGACACCACATTTCCTTCAAGTTGACATTAATTTCCTACTCAATTCATCGTTTCTTAAGCATGTGCATTCGTTCGACAAATCTAACTTTAGTTGAAAAACCTATTCTGCAAATATATGTATATTTTAGGCGAGTAAATTTTAAGTAACTGTAATTAAATTACCTAAAAATAAAAAAAGTAATCCATTACTTTAGTTTTCATTGGAAAAGTAATTTAATTACAGTAGCTAGTTACTTTGTAACTTATGACTTGTTTCCACTGAGTGGTTCGGTTCGGTACGCTTTTATGACTGTTTCCACTGTCAAAAGGTACCTAAAAGCAAACTATACTTGTACCACTTTTTGGGTACCCTTTGCAAGGTTATTGGTTTAAAGAGATACATCACTCGCTCGTGGACAAGCCAGAATGAAAACAAAGGGACCACCATGTTTTAAATACACAGCCAAGACATTACGCCGTAATAATATATACATATAATAACAAGCCATGGTCGACTCGAGCTCAAAAAAACCTTGTCGTCGTCTTGATGAACAGCCACAAAGCCAAAAAGAAGAGCAGAATCTGCCCTGTGCCCTGTAGTTTTTTTACAAGACCGTCTAAGGTGCGAGCGGTTTCGCTTTCTCGCGTCCACTCACCACGTGTCTATATTTGAAATAACAAACTTCTTGAGCTGATGATAATAACGTGCGCGTGATTGAAGTGCTTCTGATTTCTGATGAGTGAGTGATGCATCTCTAAACCAATAGAGTTCAGTTGCACAAGACGTTTGGCCATAGGAGAAATAGTCGTGCCCAGCTGAGCCTGGTTTCTCTCGAGCTTTTTTAATTCTTCACTTTTGCCAATTGGTGAAGTTTTTTCCTTGCCGATGTCGCCACTGGCTTGCATGGTTCGGGATCTGTAGAGCTGCGCATCGATGGATTGCTCTTCAGTGTTTGGACTCTCAATATTGAATATTAAACCACACTGAACTGAGCTAAACTAAACTTAAACTCTGAAAACTGAACTGACATGGTTTCAATTTACTATAATATTCTATGTGAAGCTGCTTTGACACAATCTACATTGTAAAAGTGCTATAGAAATAAAGGTAAATTGAATTGAATATCTGATTCTTTCAGAAACAAACAAACGCGAGACTAAGGAGACTAAAACTAAGGAGAAGCCAGAAAAAACAAAGGAGCAAATGATTCTTTCAGCAACCTAAAACATGAACGAACTGCCATGTTTAACTATAACCATCAACTTTTCATCTCTAACAGAGGTTACATGTGCTGGTGAAGATTAAAGATAGATGAGAGGATTGCACCCAACACTGCTCTTAAACAACATTAGAAAAATCATGTAACATTTAAGTGATCGATAAAAGAACATAGCCTTGTTTAAATAATATGTAATATGATCAAATTCGTTAAAAAATAATAAATAATATCATAACAAATGCAGGGTGACACGGTGGCGCAGTGGGTAGCACAATCGCCTCACAGCATAAAGGTCGCTGTTTCGAGCCTCGGCTGGGTCAGTTGGCATTTTTGTGTGGAATTTGCATGTTCTCCCCGTGTTCACGGGGGTTTCCTCTGGGTGCTCCGGTTTCCCCCACAAGTCCAAAGACATGCGGTCTATGTGAATTAGGTAAGCTAAATTGTCCGTAGTACATGTGTGTGAATGTTTCCCAGTGATGGGTTGCAGCTGGAAGGCCATCCGCTGTGTAAAACATATGCTGGATAAGTTGGCGGTTCATTCCGCTGTGGCGACCTCAGATTAATAAAGGGACTAAGTTGAAGAAACTGTGTCCTGGCTGGCCAAAATTCACAGGAAATCTGCGGCAATTAAAAATTTGAGTCATTTGCTTGATTTCGCGTTAATAGTGCTGCACGATACTGAAAAAACCTATATTTTATTTAGCTGCAATATTGCGATATTGAGTATAATTTCACCAGATAACTCAAATGGCTCTATTTGGAAAGAATTTGTAATGTCTAGAAGTGTTTAGCTACATAAATTGAATCATCAAATGTAAAATTACACTCTATAGACTTCGTTAATCCTTCTGTAAATTGCAAACTATATAGATTATTGTGCCTGAATGTTTAAAACTGGCTCGGATTGCTTGCATAGTCACAGACCTTAAAAAAATATGTGCAAATGATCAAATGTTTGGTCGGTTACTGCAAAGTGTCACAATAAAGTCACATGTTTTTTCAACTTTTACTAGACTATAATTCTGATAAGGACTATAATACTGCAAATACTCACATTGCGATATCGATGCTGAAAATATATTGTGCACCCCTATCGCAGAATCACAAAATTCTGAAGGTGCGGCTTTAGTCAGTGCAAGTCAGGAAATTTGGCTTAGAATGGGAACCCTTGATTAATTTGTACTTAAATTGATCAATTGTACCAGTAATTAAACCCCAAAAATCAGCCGCACAAGTGGAATTGCATAAATTGACTCATTACTGTGACTAATGAGCATGCTTTCCCTCAGGCTGTTGCTAAGGGTCTTTCAGAGAGCCATTACAGATCAACCAGACTGATCTATAAATATGTTCCCCTCTCAACATCATTTAAATGCTGTGGCTCATTGATGCAATAGCTGATTCTGACGCCAAATAGGGAACATTTTCATTCATTTGCTGCTTTGAATGTAACTTTAGGTTATGCAAACCTGCATTCATCACTGCTGTCTTGGTGGATGACCGATGCATGGTGGTGTGAAACAGTCGCCTGGTTCAGTGACACACATTGGCACTCGCTAGCAGTATCAGGGTTAATCCGTGGCATATTATTAGGTATGAAGAATAAGCGGTTGCATCATCTGCTCTAGGGTAATCTGGGAAGTGCCCACAAACTGGAAATAGCACAAATAAAATCAGCATACGTCTCTTTACTTCTCTCGTATCTAATTGGTCTCTAATCACATTGTAGATGTGTACGTGATGAACAGTAATGAGATGTGTGCGTGAAACATCTGCTTTAGTTGTGGCTGGCTCCCAAGCTGCTTTTTTCCTTTATGCAGCTATTTTGGGATCAAGTCTGCTTTAATATTATGGTTTTGTACTTAGTAACTGAATATTACTGTCCTCTTGATTCTTGAGACCCAGATTCACATTTGTTCTATAGTTATTTCCTCTAAAATATACTATAACTTACTTATCTAAAGTGTTAAATAGATATTTAACTTTAAATTCTTAAAATTATATGTTTTATTTAAAATCACTTTATTTTAAAGCTTGGAATGTTTTTCTTTACATTTTAAAATAAGGTTTATAAGTTCAAATTAGTATGTATGAACTAAGAATGAATGTTTTGGAATTTATTAAGATTTAATAAATTAATAAACATAAAGATCTTCATTCTTAGCTCATATTAGCTCATTATTCCATTAATATTAAATTATACATTATTAAAATTCCAAATTAGATTTGTTATTAGTGAAGTTATCATTGACTGAGATTAGTAAATGATTTAGAAGTATTTTATATGTAATAACTTAGCATAAAGCGTGAACTAAATCAAAATCTTTGTGATTTACCTGCATTTTCTTTCCCGGTAGACTTTAGGGCTGGGCGATATTGCAAAAAACAATATTGCGATATCATGTTTTATATCATTTGATATCGATAATTATTTAATACTTTCCATTTAGGAATATTGGGATTTTTTTATTTAATCACTTTATTTTAATTTACCCTCATTATTAAGGCAAACAGTTTTAATAGTCAAAAACAAAAATATTTAAACAAAATATCTCATTTCTTTATAATAAAGTAAACATAAGTGTTAAAGTCTATATAATATAAATAAAACGTTACAAAGTCTGTGCAATGGTAAAGGGAGATCTGTAAGGTGTCAATAATAATGATACAGTAAACCTCAAACTCTGTAAACAAAACAAATTATGATAATCAAATCTGAGCTTTCAAGTAAAGGAACCTGCCATCCTTATTCAAATACACGCTGAACATTACAAATTGTGCAGTTGAATGACTATATTACACCCTATGCTAAAAAAATCTTTCAGATGGGGTGCTAGTGGCTGGGATGCACAAGAAAAGAAACCAAAAAGCCACTCTGGAGATATCCTCTTGCATCCTTTTTTATATACAATCTCCTAACTGCTGCTATACGGCACTCATTTTCACATGTGTTGTTATTCTGACCTGAAGTGACAAGTGCGAGCTTTTTTTAAAACTTTTTTTATTTTTATTTTTTTTTATGGCGTATCTCATAACTAGGCGACTGTTTTCTCAGAGGATGACAAACAAAACAAACCATTGCTGTGCTTGCGATACAAGTTTATGGAGAAAAGTAAAAAGCACTGCAGTGTTTGTGTGCGCTGTGTTTGTCTGAGATAATTAGTCTGCCCTTATTACTGAAATGTGTAAATTCCATACAAAGAGTGAAGCCGCCTGCACACCATGTGCACATCCCGCGCCTCCATTGGAAATGACAAACTGACACCCTAAGCTTATTGGCATTGCTTCCAAGGCATGCGCTCCGCAGCCACATTTTAATAAAACTATAGCCTTCATACCGAAACTTTTTTTTATTATCGATATTGAGAATGGTGTCGATTTTAATTAGGCTTAAATAGCCTAATTTAACTAAGGTCTAGTCCTGGCTTAAGCTAAGCCCTGTTTGTGAAACTGGGCCTATATGTATTTTTTTTTATCTTCAAGTGCATATAAATAGATTAGAAATTATGAATAAATAATTGATCATTAATAATCATCAATAAAACTGCTTTCACCTTTTTAAATCACTTTGGTGGTCTGCTGTTGCTAAGCAACCATGAGCAGTGTTCTCCATTAACATTTTTTCAATCTCTGGGTCTGGTGGGAGCTCTTTTAGCTTAGCTTAGCATAAATCATTGAATCGGATTAGACCTTTAGCATCTCGCTCAAATGTCAAAATATTTGAGATAATTTTTCTATTTAATGCTTGACTCGTCTGTAGTTACATTGTGTACTGAAGGCTGATTTATACTTCTGCGTCGACCCACGGCACCTACCTTGATACTTCTGAATGCTGTTTGTGTTACTCTGCAGTAACACTTCCGAAACGCTAGTTGGCAGTAGGTTATTTTTATGTTCCTCTGTGTCGAGTTTCTTCGCGGGTGTTTTGTTTTTTCTGTACCTAATGTACGTGTAGATAAAAATTGCTCCTTCAGAGATGGGAATTGGCGCACGTGCAACAACTTTAATCATAAGCTAAACACAAAACAGAAGTTTCCATCTGGAGCTCCTTCACGGGACTCGACACTTGTAAACACTCGCTCCATCGGGCTCACAGATCTCAGCACCACCCACAATCATCACCGCTACCAAGCCAACCAATCACAGAGCTTGCGCTTACGTGTCGTTGTGACGTGTAGTTATATTTTTTTTGGAAGGTCAGTGTCAGCGTCAGCCACGGCGAGGGCTATACGACTGTGCGAAGGCTGCGCTACACCATACGCATGCGCTTGACGCAGAAATATAAATCAGCCTTAAGACTGATGGAAAATGTTTTGTAGTTTGTAGGTCAATTATGGCTAGGAACTATACTCTCATTCTGGCATAATAATCAAGGAGTTTTGATGCTGTACCATACCCGCAGCAGGCACAACAATATTACACAGCACTGTCATGTAGTTGCCTATCTGAAAACTATTTTCAGGCGCTGCATAATATCAACTTTCATATTATCATTAGTGAGATGCTAATGGTCTAATCTGATTCAATGCTTTATGCTAAGCTAAGCTAAAAGTGCTCCTTTAAGACCCAGAGATCGACTGAATGGATCCAATAACTGTTGAATCTCTACTTTTTAACTCTAGAGTACTATTTTCCAAAAAAAAAAAACTGCAGTGTTCCTTTAAATGAGCCGCAAAGGTTGAGAATCGCCGCTCTCAGTCGCATTGTGATTCCCCTGTTTAATTCGATTAACCACACAGCGCTAACAGCAAACAATCTCCAGGAGGTGTGCACCACGTGGCTTTGTGAATGAGATTAGGCCGTTTAGCAGTGAATCCACACAGCACAACACTGAGCAATAGCAGAACGGCAGTCCTCTGAGAGATGACCATGACTGCCAGACAAGAGAAACTGGGTAAGAGCTATTCTGACTGGGGTTTTTAGGGAGCCAAGATGGATGGTAGTGTATGGAGAGAGCCTCGGATATGCAATATTGGCTTGTTTTGGGTGTATTTTAAGACCTTTGCAGTCCTCATAACTGGTTTAGGTTGACATTTTTGAAGATCTGTTGATAGCAAAGACAATGAGCAAAGCATGCTCACTTGTTTAGTTTGTTTTGCGCTTTTGTTCAGGCTATTAAAACAATGTTTCTTTTCACGCTTTTCTCCATCTCTGTCTCTCTATTTCAGTTGACGCTGATGAGATTAAAAGACTAGGAAAGCGGTTTAAGAAACTCGACCTGGATAACTCGGGCTCTCTCAGCGTGGAGGAGTTCATGTCTCTGCCCGAACTGCAGCAGAACCCGCTGGTGCAGCGAGTCATCGACATATTCGACACAGACGGAAACGGAGAAGTCGACTTTAAAGGTGTTTTCTGTTTACTCATTAAAACATGGTTTGTTTAGTGTCATGATGGAGATGTTTTTGATCAAACAGAGCTCTGCTGTGAAGATGTATTTTTCTTGACTGACCCAAAAGTTAGCATTATCCTGGCTTGATAAGGAAAGGAAACACAGTTGGGTTTAGACTATTGCAGAAAATAAACTCTGTCTGCGAATTAATGTGTGATTCTGATAGATTTTATCTGATAATCTTCAAAATTAGCACTTTTATGAATTTTGACTAGTCAAATGACTTCACCATTAGCATTTGATAACACACACACATGTATTTATTCATTCATTCATTCATTCATTCATTCATTCATTCCCCTAACAAACTGAATGACAAACCCCTTTAATATTTCATCTATAGACCATTTTGAGGGATGTAAACAATAACAATGGTCCTGACATATTTCCTGTTTTACATTTTAAATTTCCATAGCTTCTGAGAGTCCAAAAAGTACCACATACTGATAAATAATGTTACAATTGCTGTTATAACATCAAGATATGATTGAATCGCCGCTTGTCACAGATATGAAATAGTTTGGCAACAAACAGGAAATGATCATGGGCCAATGACATCACCATGGTCTATAAAACATACTGGTATTTTTTCAAGCTATTATTTTTCTTGAGATACTACTATATTGTCCATTAAATCGGGGTGTTCGCGGGGTCTTGAAATATCTTAAATTCATAAAACTAAATTTTAGGCCTTCAAAAAGTCTTAAATTTACATTAATATTAAATTATTTTTAACAGGTCTTATTTTCCCTATGTTTATGAAAAGCTACTCATTCAGGCCAAAATCATCCAATCACCAATATTTCCATCTCAGTAGAACTTTTAATATTTAATATTAATATTTTAATATTTACTTTTAATAGTTTAATTTGAACTCTATTTACTGATATAGTTGTATATATAACGTTCATTTAAAAATTCTCCATTTATTTATGGTGAAGACACTGACCTGGAGAGACAGTTGTGCATATATTAAGCTTTTTTTAAAGAAATGTTATGTTGATAAAAGTGCATCTATGAAACCAGAGTTTGCTTGTTTTGATACATTATTTAAAATATGTGGCTAAGAAATAAGTCAATTAGAATTTCTTTGAGGATAGTAAAAATCTTTTTCTTTTCTATTAGAAAAAAAATCCTTATAATGTTTATCCCTGTAAAAGTATTAAATTTCATTGATAATAGTCTTAGGCCCAGTTTCACAAACAGCGCTTAGATTAAGCCAGGACTAGGCCTTAGATAAATTAGGCTATTTAAGCCACATTTATAAAATAGCCGTAGAAAAATATATTACTGGTGTGCATCTGGAGACCAAAAAATGACACTGACGTATTTTAAGACATCTCACTGCAAGTTATTTTGAGTTGAGGCAGCTCAAACATGCAAATTAATCTTGACTAGCTTTAAACCTTGTTTGTGAAACCGGGGGATAAAGTCTTAAATTTGACTTTATGAAACTTGCAGAAACCCTGTAAATAAATCAAAATAAATACATGAATGAATAAAATCTTTTCTATTAAATATTAGTAATTGTTTATTTAATACTTGTACCTACTGATTTGATACTAGTTTTTATTTATTATTGCTACTATTTATTAGATACCGGGACATATTAGACAGTAATAAATACTAGTAACTGTCTGATGTATACGAGCAGCTAATAAATAAATACAAGTACTGCTGGGCGATTATTCAAAAAGTAATCAAAATTCAGAACTTTTAATCAATCTAATTTTTCCAGGTCAATTTGTTTTTTAAATACTTTCCCTACTGCGTGTGACTCCACTCATGTACAAGACATGTTGTAAAAGTGAAGCCGCTGAACTAAAAATGTTAAGCACTTTGCAGCCACGTCTGATCTCTGGTCAAGTAGGACGATTCTTGAGCTTTACTTTGCACTACATTGACAATGATTGAATACTGCGCCAGGGATGGCATATTTTCCATTACATTAAAATGTGTGTTTTAATTTCAGTTGTTTAACGTTGATTTTCAAAACATTATCATAGGTAGTAGATAGTGTGTGTTTCCTTCAATTATTTTAAAATCTTTCCCTTTTTTTTCCTCCTGCAGAGTTCATTGAAGGCGTTTCTCAGTTCAGTGTGAAGGGCGACAAGGAGCAGAAGCTCCGCTGTGAGTCTCTTTTGGTCTTCAGTCTCACCAATTTACTCTGGTTTAGGGGTTTCTGCCTTTTAAAATCCACGAATCTCCAGATATGATCATCCCACATGAGGGACCTCAGTAATTTAAAAGGGATCCATTTAGTTCTTTAGTAGTTTTAGTAGCTATTTAGTTTCTTACATGAGCATATGTAATATTAAATATTATTACGTATTACAGTTTGTACTGTAAAAAATGTATATTCTACAAGCGTCTAAAATAATTCTACAAGCGTCTAAAATAATTCTACAAGCGTCTAAAATATGATTTGGAATGTTTAGTTTCTATTAAGATATGTATGTTTTCTCACTACCCTTTCAATTCATGTTTATTTATTTTGGATGCTCTGATATCCAAATAAGTAAATCTGATAAATACTTATATGATATTTTAATAATCGCAGCCAAAAAAGCAATTACAAGACACTGGTTACTTCCTGAATCTCCAACAACCCAAGAATGGCTAGAGATAGTATATAATATTTATGTGATGGAAAAAATTACATTCTCCCTTCAACTTCAGATTAATGCTTTTAGAAATATCTGGTCCAAGTGGAATGCATTATAATTACATTAGATTGCTCCATCCGACCTTCATAGAAATATAAAAAATTACTAATTCACATCCACAAAACAAACATTTTTAAATTTACGACCCATTGCACTCCCCCTCTTAATCCTCTCTTTAGATTAAGCATTCACAGTTGATAAAAACCTAAAGCTGATTGAATAAATAAAGATTTGACCCTTTCTGACCTATTTTTATTTAGTATTGATAATATTTATTTCTCTTTTTTTTTGTTACTGATATTTTCATATATTCTATTTTAAGAAACATTATTTATTTGATTGTGTTCTGTTACTAAAAAGAAAACTGTTTAGCAATGGGAAATGTACACTCCCTTAAGTGAAATCATTGTACTGTATTTATTGCTACTACAAAAAAAAAAAAAAAAAAAGATATGTATGTTTTCTAGGCTGTAATGGAAAGATTTATACTCACATTCTGGTGTAATAATAAAAGAATTATGATATTGCATAGTACTGTTAACTAGCAGTGGACTATTTTTTTCGAAGGTAGGTAATATCATTGCGCTTGCTGCAGTAAATAGCAACTTTTATAATTACAACAATAGCAACACAATATAATTCCAGAGTAGTTAATAGTTTAAATAGAAAAATTATCCAAATTCAATTTTTTTTATTTGAGCGAGATGCTAATGGTCTAATCTGATTCAGTGATCTATGCTAAGCTAAGCTAAAAGTGCTCCTGCCAGACCCGGAGATCGGCTGAATGGATTAAAAAATGGAAAAACTCAACTGTATAACTCTTAAGGGAGTTACAAAATGAGCCCATTTTAATTTTTTAAAGTGGAGTGTTCGTTTAAGTCTACAATCTTAATAGAAACTTTGAATGTAAATATGACATGACTTGATTGATTTCAATTTGGTACATACTCTCACATTATTAGTGCGGTGTAAGCATTATCTAAATCAATTTTACATAGACATAAATATAAATTGAAACTAAATCGATTGTTGCGTGTTTTACGATATGCTGTAATAAGTTTAACCATGTATTGTTTTTTTTTTTACCACACATATGTAGACATTGCATGAAACATTAGGTCATAAAAATTTACTTGAAAGTCTTGGAAAAATCATGGAAAATAATGGAATTCTATTAGTAAAAATGTTTTTATGTTTTTTCCTCACTTGTTTTTGCAGTTGCGTTTAGGATTTATGACATGGACAAGGACGGGTACATCTCCAACGGTGAGCTATTCCAGGTGCTGAAGATGATGGTGGGGAATAACCTGAAGGACACTCAACTGCAGCAGATCGTCGACAAAACCATCATCAACGCCGACAAGGACGGGGACGGCAGGATATCCTTCGAGGAGTTCTGCGCTGTGAGTCTCATTGCAGTCGCAACAGACATCTGACACTTTCTACTTTCAACACACACTCATTTGAACCAGTCATGCATTAAAATCAGGGTGTAAAATAAACACTCCAGGTGCCAAATTGTCAGTAAAAATCACTGTTGGCAAGAATATGCAAATTAGTCAGGTGGTTATTCTCAGTGCCTGAGAATGCAGTACAGTTGAGCGCATTTAACAAATCTCAAATGCTGTATATGCTTGTTTCTAGGGGTGTCAAAATTATGTTTCTTTGGTGCACCTTGATGCAGAGGCGGACAATTCGGTATCGGTTTAGTAATAATCATAACCGGTTATTATGTAGTGACGTCATTTATCACATATGCGTTACATGACGGAAGCTTATATGATGAGGGAGGAGACCACGAGTAATTAAAACTGTGCACAGTTCACTGTTCTTTCACTGACAGGGAAGTACATCATAACCCAGCTAAGAAAACAATGAAAGTAAACTTTATCTCTCTCTCTGTTGCTCCTTTGACCTGCTGACGTGTTCGTGAGGTAATGTTTTATCTCCTCTCTTGGCTGTTACAACAATAATGTTACTTGTGGATCCAGACACGAGGGGTTGTGTAACATCAGTGTCTGTGTCACTGTTTGCTGAACAGCGCCAGAGCCGCGCTGACCGTTACAGCCAATCACAACCTTTTCTGTTGAGTGTGTGATCAATCATAGGTGTTTTAAAACTCACTCGACAATGCTCAAAAAGCCAGCGGGATCATATTTACATTAGTTTATTTGCTATAAATGCTCAGGCTGTTCTGTGCATGTACTTGAGTTTTGATTGATACATTCAACAATGAGTGTTTTCTTTGAGCAGGTACAGTACATATATCTGACTGCTTGTATTAAAGGACAAAATTGTTTTACAAATAATATATAAATATATTTATAAATGATCAATTTTAGTTCAAGAATTATTGTGTTGCTAAGTAAAATATCAAATTGTTTATGGACAGTATCGTCGATGCACAGAGATATCGAATTGAACCGAATCGATGGCATGATAATCGTAACCGAACCGAGACCAGTGTAGGTTCACACCCCTACTTGTTTCACTGTGAGTTTTGACTTGACCAGCTTATGATAACTGCATTTTCAGTGTCTTGGAGTGGTTTGTTTTACAATAAAGTGATATACATAAACTCCATCTCTACATGTGTGAAAATGAAACGTGTGCCAGCTCATCATAAAGATTCGCGCGCACTCAAGCGAACTAGCGGATGCGTCGAGTATAAACCAGGCTGGTTTTTACTCAACGCGTCCGCTAATTCGCTTGAGTGCGCGAATGTGATGTCATTTCGGAGTTTGCGGAGGTTCACTTTGGGTGCGCGCGACATGATTTTGGCCGGCGGAGCTCATGATTTTTTTTGAAACTCAAGCGAACAGTGTGCGTGGCGCTGCTTTTGATTTGAGTTGAATATGAAACATTTTGAGTAGATTTTGTCTTAAACAGGTATGACTGTACAAACATCTTTATAATCCGGGATCATAGAGATAACCAAATGATCAATAATTCTTGGCTAGAAATTGCAAAAGCTGTGGGAAAGGAGGAACGTTTTTGTTTAAAGGTTTGGAAAAGCCTGAGGGATAAGTTTGTTAAAGACAAAAGAGGCCATGTCAAAAGTGGAGACCCAGGTACACATTTACAGAAATCTGTTTTTCCACCAGTCATAGGTTTTACACTGATGTGTATATTACAATTTTGATTTAAAACAATTTAATAACTACAAAACTATAATAAAGGAACAAATTATTTCTTTGATAACTGGACAAGAATATTTGAACCTATCGGTTTACGATATACTGATGCCCTGTTTTTCTAGGCTTTACTGGTAATAATGGTCAGAAATGTTGGACCATTATTGCCTTTTTAGTATAAGAAGAAGACAGAAACTAGCCAGACATAATGTGTGAATTGTGGAGCGGCTAAATCTAAAAAAAAATCTGTATTTTTTAGTAAATGTACTTTTTTTTTTTTTTGCTTTTATTCTTGCTATAATAAAAAAATATATATGTAGAGCAACCTATGTTCTGTTATTGATATTTTAATAAACTTTAACAGGTAAAACTGTCAGAGATATGAACAAAAGCAAGTGATGCATCAAAGTTTGATTTTAAAAAATCTTGAATGGTTATAAAAATCCCTACAATCATTAAAATAATTTATAAAAACAATAAAATAATTAGTTTAAAAATGTTGAATGATATTATTGATGTGACGTAGTTCTGGAAACATTCTACTTCTCTGTTTATCTGTCTGACTTTACGGTCAGTTTCTTTTGACCTCCCCCTGTCGTTTTAAAGAATATCACAACTGCGAACGTGGCAAGTATAAAATCCTCGTCCGAGGTGCGCGTGCAGTCAGCGGAGGTGTGCGATGCGGCGCCAGGCGAAAGTATAAATCCAGCTTCATCGCAATTATGAGAGATGTCGGCCCGACTCTATTTGATTGGATGAACATTTTTTAGTTTTATGCCTTACCCAGAATATAAAAATACATATAAACACATTTAGATCATTTACTTTAATCAGTACTATAGGAATGTGAAGAGACTTTCAACCAGCACAGCAAAAAATGTTTCTGAAGACAATCACCTACTGCACCTTTAACAAGCGGGTTGAATATTGCACATTTCTTTTCTTTTCTTTTTGACTCTTCACTCTTTTCTTCCGCAGGTTGTTGGCGGTTTAGACATTCACAAAAAGATGGTGGTGGACGTGTGAGAAGACCCATCAGGCCCTTCACTGAACACCCTCTTTTTCACTTCTCCATTTCTGAGATTCAGCTCCAGATGTTCCGCTAACTCTCTCTCTCTTGCTCTATTTTTTACGTCTTTCTCTCTGAAAGTATTTCTCTGAATGATGCCTCGGTTTGCCCGTCAGTTCTCCCTGAGCCTCGTGACGCCTGCCATCCTAAGTGTTATAGAGCATGAGATTCTTCTGTCCACATTCTCGGGTATTAACGGACAGTCAGAGGGACGTTTTCTCTGTCAACTACCCAACGTTTTCAGTCTGGTGGAGAAGGAAAAGTGGAGTGTGTGTGTGTGTATGTAAGTGTGTGTTTTCTTTCGAAAGGGGGGAATCTTTTTGTATTTATTTTGCTTCTGTCTTTTTTTAAAAGATGATCTAGGTCTACAGGGAATATGTGTATGTGAGCGATATTATATACTATATTATATATAAATATATGTGTGTGTGTGTGTGACTTGATTTCAGTGCAACACGCTTCAAGCATGAAGTGCCAATCGAAACCTAAACGTCAGGATTTTACAAGAGCTGCATATTGAAATCGCTGTCTGTCACAGGGAGAGTTTATTAGCAAGCTAATTCATCGTCTCCAAACTGTTTTTGGCTTGATATATCGCAAATCCAATTCAGATTTTCTACTGAGAATGTGTGTGTGTGTGTGTGTATGTGAAAAACAAAAAACCGTGTGCTGTGGTGATATTGTCAGGGAGTTCACCTGCCGTCTTGCTTTCGAATATACCGTAGACTAGGGTACAAAGCAAATATATTTGAAGTTGTGCACATATATATGTATGGTTTACTTTTAAGAACGGTGTTTTTGCGCAGGGGTTCGGGATCAGATCACACCACAGAGTAAATGTAAGATGGAAAAAGTGCCATCGATAAACTTTCTGAACTTGTTTGTGTGTGTATTTTTGGATTTATTAACATTTTAACACCATAAACGATGAATTTACCTCTTGAAAATGTAGTTACATGAGGATCCAGAATCCTGATTAACGGAAATCTACAGTGTATTTTTTCCCAGATTGACTGCAGGCAGCATTGTAAAGATCTTAGTAGCTCATATTTGTATATTGGGGACTGAAGGACTGATTATGTGCTTTGTGGGCTCGTTTTTTTCTAAGCTTTAATTGCGTCATTTCACCTGAGAAGAAACGGCGAAACAGATCTGACTGACCATCGGTTGGTGTTTTTTCCTTCACCATTTCAAAGGTAGGATTCGATCGTTCAAATAGGAGAGACCAAAGCAGGCGCTGAATAGACTCTCCGCCATATTTTGCTTTAAATGTGATTCTCCCGCGCAAACCGGCGTTTTGGCGCCTGCTGCTGCACGGTGACGGTGCTTGGATATGTCTTTCCTGAAGACCTTCAATGAGGTCTTGTGATGTGTGCTTGCATGTTACAGGAGGGTTTTGCTCTGTTTTTTTATTTTGTTGTGCATGTAGATCTGTTTTTGTTTTTGGAAGGGGGGAGGGTGATCTCTTGTTTACATAAGAATCTACTATTGAGATATAATCTGAATGACAGTTGCATATAAATATATGGACGTTGCCAAACTTTTGGTAATTGTTTAAATATGGAAATGATTTTAAAGCGACTTTCTTCACTACATTTATTCATATTATTCTGAAAATAAAATGCGAGTTATTCTGGACTGGTGTCCGTCTCCCAGCGAAACTTAATTTGAGTTTTGTCCTTTTAAAATAATTTTATTTTTCTCCATTTCCGTTCATGGTTTGGCTGAATTGTTTTGTACAGATTGTGTTTATTAATGCTCCTCTCGGTTCTGTTTTGTATTTCTTTAGCTGGGAGGGTCAGACAGCCGTCTGTATAACTGTTGGTGGGTTTTTGGATAAAGGAAGCATACAAGTGAATGAAAACGTTTCGCTTTTAGGTTTAACGTTTTATTTCTTTCATTTCTCTGCATGCTGCGTCATATGCTGTGAGAACCATTGAAATGTCATTCATGAAAATGAGAAATAAAATATTTGAGACTTGTACAAATGTGTTCTGTGTTTGCACCACAATCTAATAATATGTTTCCTTATTTCTGGGGGCTTTTCACAACCAGTCAAAATGGCAGATTTTAATTTTTTATTCGTTTTTATATCTAATATTTAGTTTTTAAAGGTATTTTTATTTTATATTTAATATTTTGTTTTAAAAGTATTTTTATTTTATATTTTGTTTTAAAAGTATTTTTATTTAATATTTTGTTTTAAAAGTATTTTTATTTTATATTTTGTTTTTAAGGTATTTTTATTTTATATTTAATATTTTGTTTTAAGGGTTATTTTTATTTTATATTTAATATTTTGTTTTTAAGGTATTTTTATTTTATATTTAATATTTTGTTTTAAGGGTTATTTTTATTTTATATTTAATATTTTGTTTTAAGGGTATTTATATTTTATATTTTGTTTTTAAGGTATTTTTATTTTATATTTTGTTTTTAAGGTATTTTTATTTTATATTTAATATTTTGTTTTAAAGGTATTTTTATTTTATATTTTGTTTTTAAGGTATTTTTATTTTATATTTTGTTTTTAAGGTATTTTTATTTTATATTTAATATTTTGTTTTAAAGGTATTTTTATTTTATATTTAATATTTTGTTTTTAAGGTATTTTTATTTTATATTTTGTTTTTAAGGTATTTTTATTTTATATTTTGTTTTTAAGGTATTTTTATTTTATATTTAATATTTTGTTTTAAAGGTATTTTAATTTTATTTTATATTTTGTTTTAAAGGTATTTTAATTTTATTTTATATTTTGTTTTAAAGGTATTTTAATTTTATTTTATATTTTGTTTTTAAGGTATTTTTATTTTATATTTTGTTTTAAAGGTATTTTAATTTTATTTTATATTTTGTTTTTAAGGTATTTTAATTTTATTTTAGATTTTGTTTTTAAGGTATTTTTATTTTATATTTTGTTTTAAAGGTATTTTAATTTTATTTTATATTTTGTTTTAAAGGTATTTTAATTTTATTTTAGATTTTGTTTTTAAGGTATTTTAATTTTATTTTAGATTTTGTTTTTAAGGTATTTTAATTTTATTTTAGATTTTGTTTTTAAGGTATTTTTATTTTATATTTTGTTTTAAAGGTATTTTAATTTTATTTTATATTTTGTTTTTAAGGTATTTTAATTTTATTTTAGATTTTGTTTTTAAGGTATTTTTATTTTATATTTTGTTTTAAAGGTATTTTAATTTTATTTTATATTTTGTTTTTAAGGTATTTTTATTTTATATTTTGTTTTAAAGGTATTTTAATTTTATTTTATATTTAGTTTTTAGGGGTGGCGCAGTAGGTAGTGCTGTCGCCTCACAGCAAGAAGGTCGCTGGTTCGGGCCTTGGCTGGGTCTGTTGGTATTTCTGTGTGGAGTTTGCATGTTCTCCCCGCGTTCGCGTGGGTTTCCTCCGGGTGCTCCGGTTTCCCCCACAGTCCAAACACATGTGAATTGAATAAACTAAATTGGCCAGTTGTGTATTTGTTTATTAGCCTATCCCCTTTAGATAAAGCTGAGCACTTAGTATACAGGCCCGTAGCCACTGAAAGGTTGGTTCTTTTTTCTTAAAATATGGACATTTTTGCAGTTATACGCCTCATTTTCTATTTATTTATGAGGTTGAAATACTTTTTAAGCACAATTTTTTTGCTGGATTAGCTTGTGAGATGGTAATCAACCACGTTTTTTGATGTACCAAAAACATTTCCTAAAGATTTAAAAGAAAAAAAATATGAGAATAATACTTATTTTTCAAATACAAATTTATTACATCATATATCATTAGAAAATATGATGCTGTTCAAGTTTTAAATTAAAAACTAGCCTATTGTCATTTATTAGGCAAACACAAACCGACCAGCACATTCAACTGTCCTCAGTCACACTGAAGCAACAGCCAAAAGAGGATTCTGCTCGGTCTTAAAGCCTTCCTCGATGGTTATTTTCACAATTTATTATTATGACATAGCAGTCAAAATACGACAAAAGAGCGTGTGTATGGGACAAATTCTGGACCTTTGTCAGTGAGGGGTGGGTGCGGGTCTTTCGAACCACCCTAACCCCTCCCTGGCTACGGGCCTGGCATATTATTTAACGATCATTGAGCTACTTAACGGAGTGTCCCTATAATGCTTCAAGCTGTAATATTAGTAATTTACCACAAGATGTCGCTAAGAAACAACAAACAAACGCTCTGAGGAGACAATCAAACGAGGCCACAGCTGACCATGTTTATTTAACTGTGACAAGTAATAAAACGAACATTTAAAAACAACAGTTCTGTGTAGTTTATTAAGTTGTTTCTAAAAACTCACCGCATCACCCTCAATTCCGTTAAAGGGGCAGTTCACCCAAAAATGAACACTCACGCACATGAGCTACTCACCTTCAAGTGATTAGAAATCTTCAAGAGACTCTTTCTTCTGTTGATACCAAAAGAATATATTGTGAAGAAAACTGAAAACCTGTAACCACTGACCTCTATAAAATAACAACTACACTCTCAGAAATAAAGGTAGGCGAGCTGTCATTGGGGTGGTACCTTTTCAAAAGGTATACATTTGGATTTGAAGGGTCCATATTGGTACCTCAAAAGTATATATTGGTACCTTACAAATTTTAAGAGGAACACTTTTGTACATTTTAGGTACTAATATGTACCCTTGGCCTTGAGGTATTAATATGGACCTTTTAATAGTTTTTTGTGTGTTCAACAGAACCTCATAAAGGTTTGAAAGAAGTAAAGGGCGATTAAATTATCACACACTTGATGTCATGAAGTCAAAAGGTGTGTTCACTAAATCGATAAATTACAGGAAATGGAAAAAGTGACACATGCACTTCGATAACAAAAAGAGATCATGAAATGGAGTAAATGGCTGGCTTTCTCCAAAACGACAATATAATTATCCACAATTTAACATTTATATACTGCTAGAGGTTATGCATCATTAAGAGAAAATGTTTGGCAACCTTTTATTTTATACTTATTCTATATATTTATTTATTTTCTTGACGAGGTTAATGTAATATTTCTATGTTTGTATGTATACAGTTGAAGTCAGAATTATTCGCCCCCCTTTGATTTTTTTTTCTTTTTTAAATATTTCCCAAATGATGTTTAACAGAACAAGGAAATTTTCACAGTATGTCTGATAATATTTTTTCTTCTGGAGAAAGTCGTATTTGTTTTATTTCGGCTAGAATAAAAGCAGTTTTTAATTTTTTAAACACCATTTTAAGGACAAAATTATTAGCCCCTTTAAGCTATATATTTTTTCGCCTATACAGAACAAACCATCATTACCCTAATCTGCCTAGTTAACCTTATTAAGCTACTGTAGTTAAGCCTTTAAATGTCACTTTAAGCTGTATAGAAGTGTCTTGAAAAATATCTACAAATATTATTTACTGTCATCATGGCAAAGAGAAAATAAATCAGACATTCTCGAAGTTTGTCATTGCAACATCCTCTGAAATATCAAATAATCAAATTGATCCAGATCCTAAAATTTGGATACTAGGTGATATCAGTTCACTTCCATTGACCTACCCACAGCAGCTATTTTATTTTGCTTGCAAGCACTGCAGCTAAAAAATGTATACCTCAAAAATGGAAATCTGAGAACCCCCTGAGAAAAAATACAGGATCAATGAGCTTGTATCTTATAGTACTCCTGAGAAAATATTGTATTCTGTCCGACAAAAGCCCACGACTTTGATTATATTTGGGGACCTTTTCTTAACACATTAGCTCTGTTAGACTTTAATAATTGATTGTTTCGTATAATTATTGTTAGTTTTGCTAGTCTTTTTTTTGTTGTTGTTGCTCCTACTTTCTCTTATTTTGTTATTGTTTTATCATATATGTAAATGTAATTTATCTGTGCATCGCTTCTGGACATTATTGTTTTTATTGATTATTACTATCAACCATTTCAACTATCTTTATGTAACATCAAAATGAGAAATGTTTTGACAGAATTTGTGACAATTATATCTTGTATGGATAGGGGGTGGCGGGGTGGGTTGTATTTGTATATTTTATTTATTTATTTTTATTTTTTTATTGTTATTATTATTTGTCTTTTGCTAATTGTTAAACAAAAGTCCTGATATTCTTTGTATCCTCCTATTACATAATGTTATGTATATTATCAATAAAAATACAGTTGCAATCAGAATTGTTCAACCCCCTGAATTATTAGCCCCCCTGTTTATTTTTTTTCCCCAATTTCTGTTTAACGGAGAGAAAATTTTCTCAACACATTTCTAAACATAATAGTTTTAATAACTCATCTCTAATAACTGATTTATTTTCTCTTTGTCATGATGACAGTAAATAATATTTGACTAGATATTTTTCAAGACATTTCTATACAGCTTAAAGTGACATTTAAAGGCTTATCTAGGTTAATTAGGTTAACTAGGCAGGTTAGGGTAATTAGGCAAGTTATTGTATAACGATGGTTTGTTCTGTAGACTATCGGAAAAATATATAGCTTAAAGGGGCTAATAATTTTGACATTAAAATGGTGTTTAAAAAAATAAAAACTGCTTTTATTCTAGCCGAAATAAAACAAATACGACTTTCTCCAGAAGAAAAAATATTATCAGACATACTGTGAAAATGTCCTTGTTCTGTTAAACATCATTTGGGAAATATTTAAAAAAGAAAAAAAAATCAAAGGGGGGCGAATAATTCTGATTGCAACTGTACCTATTTAAAAAAAAAAAAAAAGATAAAATAAATCAGTTATTAGAAATGAGTTATTAAAACTATTATGTTTAGAAATGAGTTGAAAAAATTTCTCCATTAAACAGAAATTGGGAAAAAAATAAACTGGGGGTGAATAATTCAGGGGGGCTAATAATTCTGACTTCAACTTTATATATTTATATTAATTATTATTATTATTATTTGTTTGTTTGTTCCCACTGGTCACATGTTCCTAAAAAAAAATCAATAAAACCAAGTATAAAAAATAAATAAATAAAATTAAACAATAAAGTACTAAAATGCCTAAAAGTCTGTTGGTTTACATCACATTTCCTAGGTAATGAAGCCTAACATGGTTTGTTAACTTTAGCTTGTATAAACTAGGCTATAGTCAAGTTGATCTTCAGCTGATTTAGTTGGTTTGCATGGAAAACAAAAATCCTAAAGATATTTTAAAGCAGAACATCGACATGTTTCAGACTGTCAGACCCAACTAACGGGACATTCTCAGAACATTTTTACAAAGTTTTCTCAACGTTATGATTATACGTTCTTCTAACATTTAAAGAATGTGGGAAACCCACGTGAGCACGGGGAGAACGTGCAAACTCCACACAGAAATGCCCGCTGGTTTGGTAAAGCCTAGAACCATTGACATTCTTGCTGTGAGGCAACAGTGCTAAGCGCTGGGCCACCGTGTCACCCATCTAGGAAAGAGGAGGTGTAGGGGTGGAAGGGGGGATTCTTCAAAGCGAAGATAACGGTGATGTGAAACCCGGGGTATTTGTAGTAGCTTAGGGATCATCTGATTGGTGCATAGTGAATTGGAGGTCACACTTTATTTTGACAACTTACAAGTTACATTGCAACTAATTCTCATTAGATTATAAGTAGACTGTTAGGTTGGGGTTAGGGTTGGGGTTGGGGTTGGGGTTAGGGTTAGTGTAAGTTGACATGTACTTGCAAAGTTTCTTATAGTCAGTTAAATGTCTGTTGAAGGACTGTTAAATGTCAGTATCAACAGATATTAAGTAGACAGTCTACTAATACTCAAATGGACCATCAAAATAAAGTGTTACCGAATTGGATAATGTGGGTCCAGCCGCTAGCAATCATAAGCACGTGATCCTCTCGAAATTAGTTTATAAATAAACTTCACTTAGTCATTTTTTAAGTGTTCCTATAATGTAACTGCTCGTTTCAAAAAGTTCACAATGTTTGCAAACGTTTACTTAAATGCTTTTAAACATTTGAACAGCACATTTAACATTACATATTTTTCATTGCTTTCTAAAAATATTTTAGTATCATGTTTAATAAATGTAGCTTGTTCCAGAAGATTTAGAAATCATTCATTCATTCATTTTCCTTCGGCTTAGTCCCTTTATTAATCAGAGGAATGAACCACTAACTCATCCAGCATGTTTTACACAGCGGATGCCCTTCCAGCTGCAACCCATCACTGGGAAACACCCATGCACACTCATTCCCACACATGCACTAGACAATTAAGCTTACCCCAATTCACCTATAGCGCATGTCTTTGAACTAGGAAACCAACGAGAACAGGGGGAGAACATGCAAACTCCACACAGAAATGCCAGGGACTCGAACCAGCGACCTTCTTGCTGTGAGGCGACAGTGCTAACCACTGCGCCACCACGTCAAACCAGTTTGAGTTTAAGTAACAAGATATTTTGAAGATTGTTGCAGCTATTGACTTCCATGATATTTTTCCCCTACTATAGATGTCATTCGCCACCGTTTTCCCAACATTATTCAAATTATCTTCTTTTTTGTTGAACAGAAAAAACCCAATAGTGAGAAAGTTCATTTTTGGAGTGAACTAACCCTTTAATATGAGGCGTAAACTGACTGAGGCTCAAATACACTGAAATAAATTAGTGTAAAATCTTCATTAATGTCACTTTAATGTTCTCTGGACATTATTAAAACTGTAATAAATCCTCACAAATGCAACCCACGAGACTCCATCAGTCCCACTTAATTATCCAAGTGTAAATTTACATCTGACATTTTCCAACACGTCATTTTATTTCTCCCTCACAGAAACCGAGTCCCGTACAGGATCTTTCTGCAGGAGAGATTGAAGATCAGCCCTATCAGTCAGCATCAGGTGAAGCACAACAGACAAATTACAGCTATCTATCAATTACACACACACACACACACACACACACACACACACAAACCTATTTCCTCACACACACATGTGAATATACACCAGAGGACACTGATCCACTTCCAGAATCTGTGCCCTGGCAGGACAATAGTCTTGGCCTCGCAGGTTGGCTTTTCTCAGGCTCAGCGTCTGGGACGGCGGGCGATATTTTGTATCGGTGTCTGTACTGATTGGGAAGGGGAATAATTGATGAAAGTGAGAGAATCGAGAGGAGAGCGGGTTCAGCCGGAGTTCAGGTGTATTCTCAGGTGCACACGGCCCTGCTGATAAGCATGTTTATCGAGGAGACAAAAGGACAGTGAGGATCCTGTTGCTTCTGTTTAAAGCTGTTCTCCGTCTCCGAGCGTCCAGACGACTCCAAATGGAGTAGAAAAACACAATACGGGGATAATAAGTGTCTTAATAGGTACACTGTAATAAAATCTGTCAATTAGTTTCCGTATTTTGTGAATTACAAGTGTTTTCCATTTATTTACGGTTGTGAATTGAATCATGGCAGCTTGATCTCTGCTCTGTGGACTTTTGATGTTAAAAATTCAACTTTACAGTTTAACAAAGTGACTTTATTTGACATTTCAGTAGGTTGCAATAATATAATGTATGAAAAATAATGTACAGGGAGTGCAGAATTATTAGGCAAATGAGTTTTTGACCACATCATCCTCTTTATGCATGTTGTCTTACTCCAAGCTGTATAGGCTCGAAAGCCTACTACCAATTAAGCATATTAGGTGATGTGCATCTCTGTAATGAGAAGGGGTGTGGTCTAATGACATCAACACCCTATATCAGGTGTGCATAATTATTAGGCAACTTCCTTTCCTTTGGCAAAATGGGTCAAAAGAAGGACTTGACAGGCTCCGAAAAGTCAAAAATAGTGAAATATCTTGCAGAGGGATGCAGCACTCTTAAAATTGCCAAGCTTCTGAAGCGTGATCATCGAACAATCAAGCGTTTCATTCAAAATAGTCAACAGGGTCGCAAGAAGCGTGTGGAAAAACCAAGGTGCAAAATAAACTGAGAACTGAACCATGAACTGAGAAAAGTCAAGCGTGCAGCTGCTAAGATGCCACTTGCCACCAGTTTTGCCATATTTCAGAGCTGCAACATCACTGGAGTGCCCAAAAGCACAAGGTGTGCAATACTCAGAGACATGGCCAAGGTAAGAAAGGCTGAAAAACGACCACCACTGAACAAGACACACAAGCTGAAACGTCAAGACTGGGCCAAGAAATATCTCAAGACTGATTTTTCTAAGGTTTTATGGACTGATGAAATGAGAGTGAGTCTTGATGGGCCCGTGGCTGGATCGGTAAAGGGCAGAGAGCTCCAGTCCGACTCAGACGCCAGCAAGGTGGAGGTGGAGTACTGGTTTGGGCTGGTATCATCAAAGATGAGCTTGTGGGGCCTTTTCGGGTTGAGGATGGAGTCAAGCTCAACTCCCAGTCCTACTGCCAGTTTCTGGAAGACACCTTCAAGCAGTGGTACAGGAAGAAGTCTGCATCCTTCAAGAAAAACATGATTTTCATGCAGGACAATGCTCTATCACACGTGTCCAAGTACTCCACAGCTTGGCTGGCAAGAAAGGGTCTAAAAGAAGAAAAACTATTGACATGGCGTCCTTGTTCACCTGACTGAACCCCATAGAGAACCTGTGGTCCATCATCAAATGTGAGATTTACAAGGAGGGAAAACAGTACACCTCTCTGAACAGTGTCTGGGAGGCTTTTGAGTGTCCTTGCAAAGAAAGGTGGCTATATTGGTCACTGATTTGTTTTTGAATGTCAGAAATGTATATTTGTAAATGTTGAGATGTTATATTGGTTTCACTGGTGAAAATAAATCATTGAAATGGGTATTTATTTGTTTTTTGTTAAGTTGCCTAATAATTCTGCACAGTAATAGTCACCTGCACACACAGATATCCTCCTAAAATAGCTCAAACTAAAAACAAACTAAAAACTACTTCCAAAAATATTCAGCTTTGATATTAATGAGTTTTTGGGTTCATTGAGAACATGGTTGTTGTTCAATAATAAAATTAATCCTCAAAAATACAACTTGCCTAATAATTCTGCACTCCCTGTATAGAGGAGTCTGTAAGATAACAGAACATGTACTGGCAGTTTATTACAAGAGTTTTGTACCGTAACTTACAACAGCAACATAGAAAATCTATCACTTTAACTATTAAAAATGTCAATAAAAGACACCTTTTCGAACTTTTTAAGATTAGAAGTTGTTGAAAGAAACTTCACGGTCCCACTTTGCAATTTAAAAGCATAAATAAATGGGTAAAAATAAAAACATGAATCACTAAATACTGAAAACTGCTAATTTACGGACACTTTTAACAGTGTAGTCTAGAACTATTTCGACATATGCCTCAAAAGGCCTATATGTTAGGGATAAAGTAGCCTATCCATGAGGTTGTTATCACAGAATAAAGCCTGACATATTTATCGGCAGCCCGACATGTAGCAGAGCACTGTTGTATAAGACCAGAGGGCTTTACTCTTTGAAAACAACCATCCTGAATGTACTTTATTTTGGATATTACACGGCTACTTGCCACAAAATATAAAAAAGTGACACAAAACATTGTTCCAAACCTTAATAGTTAATTAATTCTTTAAACACAAAGCTGACAGAAACAAAAACACCTGATGAAGTGCGCATTATTCAGTCATAAGAAGGCGCCAAACCATCAAAAACGTAATGTAATGTGTATTTATATAGCCCATTTAATGTTTATGGCCATACACCCAAAGCGCTTTACACCACCACCAGTGTGCAGCATTCACTTGGATGATGCGACGGCAGCCAAAGGACAACGGCACCAGTGCGCTCACCACACACCAGCTATAGGTGGAGTGGAGAGACAGTGATAGAGCCAATTCGGTGGATTGGGAGGCCATGATAGTTAAGGGCCGATGAAGGGACTTTGGCCAGGACACCGGGGTTACACCCCTACTCTTTGCAGTAAGTGCCATGGGATTTATTTAATGATCAGAGAGTCAGGCTCTGTGCAGCGCTCAATTACAGTATAGCGTCCCCTTCACTTTACTGGGGCATTAGGACTCACACAGACCACAGGTTGAGCGCCCCCTGCTGGCCTCATGAACACCACTTCCAACAGCTACCTAGCTTTCCCATGTAGTCTCCCATCCGGGTACTGACCAGGCTCAGCCCTGCTTAGCTTCAGTGAGTAACCGGTCTTGGGTTGCAGGGTGACATGCCTGTGGCAACCATATTTTTTTAGACTGCAGTCAAAAAAAAAAACATTTAAGGGCATAATTAGAAAAATGCACACATTAAATTACGATTACAAAATTGAGTTTACTGACTCGTAGTTTGAATGCATTAATATTATTGAGGGTATTCATTTAATATATTTATCTCATAAAAACAGTTTTAGCAAAGAATTAATTCCTCTAATATTTCTTTCATTTTATATCACCTGAACTGACTTGAGAAATATCATGGTTGATATATAAATACACTTGCAATCAGAATTATTAGCCCCCCTTTGAATTTATTTTTCTTTTTTAAATATTTCCCAAATTATGTTTAACAGAACAAGGAAATTTTCACAGTATGTCTGATAATATTATTTCTTCTGGAGAAAGTCTTATTTGTTTTTATTTCGGCTAGAATAAAAGCAGTTTTTAATTTTTTTAAACCCATTTTAAGGTCAAAATTATTAGCCCTTTTAAGCTATATTTTTTTAATAGTCTACAGAACAAACCATCATTATACAATAACTTGCCTAATTACCCTAACCTGCCTAGTTAACCTAATTACCCTAGTTAAGCCTTTAAATGTCACTTTAAGCTGTATAGAAGTGTCTTGAAAAATATCTAGTCAAATATTATTTACTGTCATCATGACAAAGATAAAATAAATCAGTTATTAGAGATGAGTTATTAAAACTATTATGTTTAGAAATGTGTTGAAAAAATCTGCTCTCCGTTAAACAGAAATTGGGGAAAAAAATAAACAGGGGGGCTAATAATTCAGGGGGTTGAATAATTCTGATTGCAACTGTACATGGTGTCTATATCAATGGATTGATCCTTCTGATCAATGAATTTACACGACCTGTTCCAGTAATTTATTATTTTTATAAACTACGCTCACAAACCACAAGTCTCCAGTCTATTAAATATTTTAGGATGGGGGATTACAAACAGGGGTCCAAAGAAAAATATGTAAACAATTATAATAAATTATAAAATAAAAATGATACATTTAAAATAATGTTTAAAAATCTTAATTTAATTGCTTAAACAAAAATTGTATTAAAATAAATAATAATATATAATTGCAAATTTAGAAAAATATATATTTATTTTTCTAATTATGTTTCAGACTCATTTAATACATACATTTTTAACAGTACAAATTTGTTCTCTATACTAAAAACTCGGCTTTTTTTTACATTTTAGGATGCGGGTCCTTCACATAAGGGTCATCATTTAGAACATTTATTTCAAGTAATAATATATATAAAATGAGTGTAGACCGTCTTAAATAGACAGTACCATTGACCAACTGAAGCTGGTCTAAAAATCAATAGCGTAGGTTTTTTTGTTATTTAAGGAGCACGTTAGTCATAGGAATGTCCAAAATGTGTATGCATAGGGCTGGGCGATATTGAAAAAAAAACTAACACGATATCATGTTTCATATCATTCAATATCGATAATTATTGAATAATTTTCAACAATACATTTAGGAATATTATGATTTTTTTAACCACTTTATTTTAATTGGAGGATGACAAACAGACAAATCATTGCTGCAGTTTATGGAGAAAAGTGAAAAGCACTGCAGTGTTTGGATGCGCCGTGTTTGTCTGAGGTAATTAGTCTGCCGTTATTACTGAAATCTGTATTCCATACAAGGTGTTAGGCAGATTTGTTAGTTCTACTTACATGAATCGTGGTGCTCTCGTAGCATTTGGAAAAGTTCAGATGTTTCGAAGACCGATTTTAGCCATTTTTGTTTTGTTTTGCGTCACACTCCCTTTTGCACATCGTGCACGTCAAGCAACTCCATTGGAAATGACAAACTGGCACCCTAAGCTTACTGGCATTGCTTCCAAGGCACGTGCTCAGCAGCCACATTTGAATAAAACTATTGCGCTTCATAACAAAACTACATACAGAATCTTTATTTTATCGATATTGACAATGGTGTTCGGTCAATAAACACAGATATCTATTTTATAGCCCAGCACTATGCATACATGTTGCTTAATACACACAGGGATGCACAGCAGCACACAAACATCTTTAGATATGAACAATTAAAGGATTAAAATATAAAAGATCTATAATTGTCTAATGATTATAATTGTCTCCCCACATAATACTTGAACAACCACACAACCTGCCTTTAAACACCAGAGAAGCTGCCCAAAAAGCTATATTTCCCTTCTTTATCAGCAGTTGCATCAACCCAATGTGTGTATTTGCTAGTGAACTAGTGCTTAATGAAGCATAGATGTGGACCTTTGACTCCAGCTATGTAATCCTCAGGCCGGCCCCATATCAAAACACACACACACTCACTAATCTGTGCATGTACGACACCAGAACGCTCCATTCACGCTGTCCTCATCAGAGTTCAGACAACACTTGCGGGCCAGGTAAGAGCCGGGACGCTCGACTGCTCGGCTGAAACCGCATCCTCGGCCCGCGGGGGCTTTTCATACTTCTGTGCTCCAGCTACAGTTACACACCGGCAGCCTGATAACAAGACTCGACTTTCAGGAGCACTCATGTGTGCCGCAGGTGTCCCAGGACACGGGTGTCAGAGAGCCCATGACGAGACACAGACCCGCGCTCAACAACATTACACACTATTACACCTGTTCACCTCGCTTTACACTCATATTTGTGCTTAAGTGCATGAAACACTCTTAGAAATAGAGGTGCAGAAGCGGTCATTGGGGCAGTAGACTTTTGTACTTTTTAGGTACTAATATCAAGGTTTCTGCAGGTTTTATGAAGGTACTTTTTTTTTAAAGGCATCGTTCAACCAAAACTGAAAATTCTGTCATTTATTCATCATTCACAGACCTGTTTTTGTTATTGTTGAACACAAAAGATATTTTGAGAAATGCTGGAAACCTGTAACCATTGACTTCTATTTGACACTACCTGAGAAAAGTCTTGTCGTTGATTTCAGTTGTAAGAGCAAAAAATAATAACTTGACTTCCAGTTGATCATTTGGAAAAGTGGCAGAAGGGAGATTTTTCTGCTGAATCATCTGTTGAACTGCATCTCAATCATCACAAATACTGCAGAAGATTCTCACAGAAATCAGTCAAATTTGGTGAAGGAAAAATCATGGATTGGGGTTACATTCGGAATAGAGGCATGAGAGAGATCTGCTGGCAACAGTGGATGTGGATGGCAACATCAACAGCCTGAGGTATCAAGACATTTGTGCTGCCCATTTCATTACAAACTACAGGAGAGGGCAAATTCTTTAGCAGGATAGCGCTCCTTCTCATACTTCAGCCTCCACATCAAAGTTCTTGAAAGCAAAGAAGGTCAAGGTGCTCCAGGACTGGCCAGCCCAGTCACCAGACATGAACATTATTGAGCATGTCTGGGGTAAGATGAAGGAAGAGGCATTAAAGATGAATCCAAAAATCTTGATGAACTCGGTGAGTCCGACAAGAATTCTCAGATTATTTGTTGACGGTGGTGTGGTATTGTCCTGCCCCTCCTCCACTGTGATTGGACGGCTAGCTCAAAAGTGACAATGGGAGCTGCATTTTTCAACTAGCAATGGCTGAAAAAACATTGAATGTTCAGCACTGATTGTAAAACATCCGCTCAGCACCTTGCTACGTTGCAGGCGCTCAAAAAACAGGGTGCATTGACCATTGACAACAACAGAAAACAAATGCTCAGCTCCAATAAAAGGCTTTGGTGGACACCCACCTTTACTTTATGATCAACAGAAAAAACAAACTCATAGGGCCCTGTCAGGCATCCAGTGCAAAGCGGCATCAGGTATAAGTGTTTTAATGCCAATTGCAGGCTGGCACAGGTGTCATTTTCACATACTGTGCCACGTTGTTTACATCAAATGCATTCGGGCCCATTTGTGGGCCCATGGCTGTGCTGTTTTGAAAAAGAGGTGTTAAGGCTTGGTGTGTTGCTATTTTAAGGCAACCTAAATAGACAGCACCCTAAAGCTGGCCTGAAGTCAATAGTGTAGTTTTTTTGTTATTTAAAGTGTGCGTTATGTGATAGGAAGGTCCAATATGGCCATACATTCTGCTTATTACACACACCGGGATGCGCAGCAGCACACAAACACCTTTAAATGTGAAAAATTAAAGGATTAAAATGTAAAAGATAATTATTAAGCTAAATAAACGAACAAATGATTCGCATTCACTTCACGCAAATGCACAAAAATGCATTCACTTCACGGAAACTTTAAAATTTAAAAGAAAGGCTAATAATTCAACATTATCTTCAACTGTATACATATACACAGTTGAAGTCAGAATTATTAGCCCCCCTTTGAATTTTATTTTCTTTTTTAAATGTTTCCCAAATGATGTTTAACAAAGCAAGGAAACTTATTTGTTTTATTTCGGCTAGTATAAAAGCAGTTTTTAATTTTTTTAATAACCATTTTAAGGGCAATATTGTTAGCTCATTTAAACTATATTATTTTTAGATAGTCTACAGAACAAACCATCGTTATACAATAACTTGCCTAATTACAATTACAATAATTGCCTAACCTGCCTAGTTAACCTAGATAAGCCTTTAAATGTCACTTTAAGCTGTATAGAAGTGTCTTGAACAACACTCTTCCACCAGTCCTTACTCCATATTTGCATGTAATACTCCAGTTTGTCATGGGGGCATGAATGAAATGTTCATGAGTGAAAGTGAAACTGTCAATCTGCAGTTAAAGTCGAAACATGAAAGATGAAACACTTAAAATTACATGAGACTCTGCAGGAAACGTGGACAGCCTGGTGTTGCGAACATTCAAAAAGCACTTCACGTAACACTTTAATTATATCATTGTCTTATTCAGATTAGGGCGAATAACTAGATTACAGATGTCCATGTGAATGTAGTCAGTATGTCTTCGAAGTAAGTAAAAGATCCAGAAGGGCATCCTGCTGATTTGATTCAGAAGGGCACTTTTTTGTCAGACGGCTCACCGGTTTTACTTTCATTCATTCACCGCCTTTCATTTTAAAAAGCACCCGGCCCATTTTATTTGTATATATTTCGACTGGAATGCATTAACTCTACAGGTGCCTGATAGTTAGCTGTGGAGCTAACGTTAATCATATTCCCCCTCTAGTGAAAACATAAAAATCATCATCATAATTTACTTGCGTGCACGCCTCAAAGTTTAAAAACCCCTGCGCTAGGGCACCCTTTGAGGTCAGAGGAGTGAGGTTTACCTGCATAGCACATCGCTAGCTGGCCTCCGTTACACTTATTTTATATATATATATATATATATATATATATATATATATATATATATATATATATATATATATATATACATATACATATACAGTGTTGGGGAGTAACGGAATACATGTACCGGCGGTACGTATTTAGAATACTATTCATGAGTAACTGTATTCCGTTACAGTTACTATTTTTAAACAGGGTATTTAGAATACAGTTACTTTCCTAATACCATTGGAATACTTCGGGCGACGCGTGTCTGGCCCATAATAATATTACTAAATTGCCGCCGAAACCATAGAAACAGAAGCTACACTCCCGACTGCAATCACCAGCGTTAACTCAGTGAGACTCACGCAAATGACCCTGTTCTCATGCTCTCACGCCACACCTCCATTTTCTCACGCAGCAAAAAGGACGATCGCAAACACCGAACAACAACCATGATTTTCAAATAAACTGCTTTTTTTTGCCATCATTGTTCATGAATTCGCTGCTTGATGTTTCGTTTGCGCTTTCAGAGGTTTCATTTACGCTTCTTAAATTTACGTTCGCTTTACTGACACAAATGTGGGCGGGACACCTTAGCCAAAGTTGGCAGCCCTGGTTAACTTGAGCGTACAAATATGAAATATGAACTTGAGCGTACAAATATTCAGACCAGGGGCTCGAGGGGTTGGAGCAACCGAAGCAACTTTCTAGCAGCAGTAAAGGAAAAAAATGCATTCACGTCTTGGAAGTTCAAGCATTTTTTTCTCTTTAAAGAATGAGAGGGGTGAGCGAAACCTGACAGTGCAGTGCAATCTCTTTTTCTGTGCAGACTGTGAAATACAAAGGGTAAGCAAAATGCATATTATATACATATACTGTACATTACAGACAGTAATGCTGTCTATGTTTAAGCACTTTTTATCTTTATTATAGAAACAGAAATTGAATTTGTTGACACTTTGATAAATAAACATTATTTAATAAACATAATTATATTTTTTTATTTATTTATCAGTCAATAATGGGCATTAGAGGGCCTCTGTTTTCCTGCAGAAATTGCTACCAACGCATAGTGTGACATTTAATAGACTTGAAGGCTGTTTTTAAGGGCAAGTATTCCAAGTATTTAGAATACAGTACCAGGATTAAGCAAAGTAACGGAATACGTTACAAAATACATTTTAAAGCAGGTATTCTGTAACTAAATAAATTTACAAAGTATTCTCCCCAACACTGTATATATATATATATATATATATATATATATATATATATATATATATATATATATATATATATATATATATATATATATATATATATATATATATTAATTACACATACAAAACTTTAAACTGAAAATAAGAAACAAAAAATGTATGTTATTTATTACTGGCTTAATTACAAATGACATTTGCAACTCAATAAATACTATACATAACTCACCTTGTCACTTTAATTATTCTAGGCTTCTTATTTTTAGAACAAGGGCTCATGAACGGACAAAACTCAAAATCCATTAAAATCAATTAATCAACATTTAAAATGTGTATCTTATACATTATTTGAAATGTGAATAAATGAACAAGATCGATATGCAAAACATTTAGAACGTTGAATTTATAAAATAAAATCTGAAAGGAAATATTTATTATATTTACATGCAATCTGAACAAAAGTGAGTTGACGAATTTAACAACTCCTGATTTTCTACTGATGATCAATGGAGATTAATGGAGAATATCAGCAGAAATGTACATTTACAGATTCTGATCTCTGATAACGGTAAAACATATGATCAACGTTTCTTTTTTTCTAAGCAGTCAAATATTCTACACATTATCCGTGAACAACCGGCGTAAAGCAAGACACTTTGATTGTTCTCATTATAATCTATAAAACAGGAAACATTTGTTGCTTATAATGAAAACAGTTGTGCTGGTGTAGACTCAATGACTCACACAGAATCTGCTGGGCTGTTTTGTTGTACATCACCATGGTATCGGCGTCTCAGAAAGGAGCCCTGAGGTTCTGACTGGACAGCATCTTGAGTCTCCGCCTCTCCATTGCCTGCTGCTTCTTCCTCTCGATCTCTGCGTCGCTGCACTTCACGACTGCAGGGTTACACACATCTGCAAAATTATATTTCATGAGAGTTTGACATCAAAAAGACAATATATATTTTGGAAATTTAATTTATTACTTTAAAATGTATTTATTTATTACTTTATTTGGAAAGTTATTTAGTGGAGATAAAATCGACGTCAGTAATAAGAATCAGTAAGAATATATATATATATATACACACACACACACACAGTTGAAGTCAGAATTATTATCCCCCGTTTGAATTTTTTTCTTTTTTAAATATTTCCCAAATGATGTTTAACAGAGCAAGGAAATTTTCACAGCATTTCCTATAATATTGTTTCTCCTGGAGAAAGTCTTATTTGTTTTATTTTGGCTAGAATAAAAGCATTTTTTAATTTTTTCATTGTTCTGTCATTTATTTTCAGTGTAAAAGTATTACTTATGTTTAAATGTCAAAAAAGTCCAAAGAGAAATGAACTATTGTTTGTTTGTATTATTATATTGTGCTGTATTATTTGTTTTCTGAGCAGCAATAAATAACACCTTAAAATATAAGGAGTTTTCATGTGATTTACTAAACTAGTAGTGTTTTGAAATTAATGAATGCATAATAATCCTGATAACGGATTATTCCTCAGACTATAATCATACAACCAAAATTTATAATCGTTGCATCCCTATGCTAGTCATGATTAATTGTTAAATAGCACAACTGATTTCTGAAGCAGCGGGAACCGACAAGCGGTGGGGGGTGTGTGTGTGTGTGTGTGTGTGGGGGGGGGGGTCGTGTCATATTTAAAAACATTTTTAGCAGTGGACAATTAGGAGAATGATCATGTTGCCTTAGTTATTTTATCCCCTGGCTGACAAAAAAAATGGACAAGTCTGTAATTCGTCCTCCACAAAAAAGGCCACATTTCACAGATTCGCCTTCAGTAGCTAATAGTAATGACCCAAGCATACTGGACCCAGGTGAGGAAGCTCCAAACATTTCGCGTCGTGATTGCGTTGTGAAACACAGAATGCAGAAAATGTCAAGATAGTTACCTGAACTATGATTTTATTCCATTTCCATTTACTCGAAGCAAAGACTCCCTGACCCAGCCACAATGCATTATCTGCACCAAAGTTCTTGCTAACAAATGCATTGGCAGCAGCAATCCTCACACTTATTGATAAAGCATAACAAATACCATGCAAGTATTAAATTGTAGCCTGTATTATTTTTTCTCTTATACACCAGTGTGAATACTGATATTTTTGCTATTGAATTTCAAATATGGCCAATTTAAAGAAAAATGGCCTGCGGATGTTTTGTTTTAAAATTTTTACATTAGGTTATTATTTGTGCGTAAACATATCTAGATATAGTAATAAACATACAGTTTGTTTGAAAACAACATTTTTGTCATCCTTACTGCCAACTTATATGAGTGATAATATAATTAAATGTGGAGGGGAGCCTTACAATATTTTCCGGTGTGAAAAGGGGGGCAAAAAAAGGTTGGGAACCACTTTTCTGAAGGACCATGAGACAGACAACTGAAGTAATGCTTTTCATAACAAATATATACATTTTACATCACAATATTTCAAATTTAGTGCATTTCTGTTTAATCTTATTGCTACATGAAATGTAAATTAAATGTAATTATTTATGTTTTTGTAATTTACCCATTTTTAATACATTAAAAACAGTTTGGACTTACATTAGTAATTCAAAATAAGAGGGCAAAAGTAAAACTTCTAACTTCCACACAAAAACCAAAACAAAGGGAGCATCCTCTAACAACATATTTCCGTACCTTTGGCAAGAACCACCGCAGACCTGACCAATTCACCATGAGGCTTTTTGAACCGATGA
Organism: Danio kyathit; assembly: GCA_903798195.1. Lineage (NCBI taxonomy): Eukaryota > Metazoa > Chordata > Actinopteri > Cypriniformes > Danionidae > Danio > Danio kyathit. The sequence goes on along the minus strand of LR812519.1, from coordinate 64,021,786 downwards.
TTGTCAGTATCTCTCGCCTCTGATTGGATAACGGCCAGAACGCCCCTCTCCTGACCTCCCCGCTGTGTGAGGGCAGCACAGGTCCCGTGTCCCACCACAGAGGAGCTTCTCACCTGTTTAAATTTATACGCTCCATTACTCGAGGAGCCAGATGGTCTCGCTGCATCACAGGACACATTAAAGCCCGGTCCTGCAGCTTTCCGAGACGCCCATGTGTTTGCACTGGACGTGGAAACATTAGCGGTGGGCCTTTTGGGTGGATAAGGATGTGCAAACACTGCATTTTCTGAGATGGCGAATGACTTGTTTTGTGGCGCTTTAGTCACAGACGTTTCCTCAAGATTATCACACACCTCAAAAAACAAATCGTCATCCTCCACTCCGTCATCCCAGATGTCATCCGATGCAAAAAAGGAGTCCAGGTCTTCATCGATAAAGCCATCCAGCCCTGTATTAGCGTCCTCTCTTTGCTTAGAGATTGGATTTTGATGCATGCTGAATGGTTTTGATTGAGAAGGTTTAATAGTGTTACGTTCGTTTTGCTGGAAATGGCAAGCATTATTGAGTTCAGACGACTTCTGAACAATGTGTTGTGCTTTGTGCTCAAACCGCTGCTTCTGATTGGTATTTATGCAACTCTGAGGAATGATTTTGATCTTATTTTGATCTCCAATTTTAGGATTTGTGCAACTATTTTCCACGTGATTTCCAATTCTATGCAACCCTCCATTAATCTGTATCTGAGAGTTGTTCTGTGAGACTTTTGTTTTGTGCAGTCCAACATTTTTGGCTTCACATGGTTTTTTTGTCATCACACTGACAGTATTTTTAATCTCGTGAGCTTGTTTTTGCGTTGAGCTATACTGCGGCGCAGCAAACAGATCGGGATTTTGCGTCATTTCCAAAAGCAACGAGTCCTCAAATAAACCATCGCTGCTCCAATCGTCATCAAAATCATCCTGATGTGTTTCCGTTGCGAATGAAGGATGTTTTTGTGAAGCGTCTGATTTTGCAGCGTTTCTCTCAGGAGCGTTCTGCGTTCGATAGCTCAATGTCTGACTGAGGCGTCCGCTCAGCTGCTGAGTCGGCCCATCAAAAAGAAGATCAAGATCGTCGTCCATCTCCTGATTGCGTTCACTTTGGTTAACAGGCTTGTGGTCATTAGGTCGTTCAGAAGCTCTGCTAATGGCTGAAGTGTAGTGAGCCGTTGAGAATGGGTCAGCGTGTGCTGGTGGTTTTGGCGGAGAGTTGTGCTCCTGAGCTTCATCTTGCCTCATGTTGAAGTCAAACTGCTTGGCCAAACGCATGAGATCGTCTACAGTGCTCTGTCTGCAACGTATAAAAACAGTTCAGAATCAATGTTTACAGCTATGGAAAACAAAATGAAAGGAATAGCACATTCAGAAATCGAAATGCTGCCATCATTTACTCATCCCCCACTTGATCCAGGGCTACACAAAAAAAAAAAAAAAAATCTAACATTGCGATGTACTGTTTGTTTTTCTGCGATATGAATACAATTTTACCAGGCGGCTTAAATAGCTCTATTTGGTAAGAATTCATGTACAGAAATTGTATAATCAAAAGTAAAATAACATAGTCATAGCCAAAAATATGCATAGTCTTCATTTTATAATTAATTCAATAAGGTTGCAAATGGTACAATTTCTTGTGCCTGAATGATTTTAGCTCTTGTGTTGTCTTAGAGTGCCATTGACTTCCATAGTATTTTTTGTTCCTATTATGGATGTCAATGGCTGCTTGTTTTCTACATTGTTCAGAATATCTTGTTTTGTGTTCAACAGAAGAAATACATTGAGTGTGTAATAAATCAATTTCTGTTCCTCTGAATTTAATTGACTAAAACATTTTTTTGTTCTGTAACCTACAGATGACATTTCTTCTGTAAAAATGTTGATGTTGTCATTCAGAGCTTTATTTCTTGCATCAAGTGCCATGTTCTCAAACGTTTATATTCATTCTTAGACAACACAATACCAATGTTTTGACCTCTGAAGATTCAAATCAACAATTCGTCACCTTAGAATTATAAGGTTCTATCTGACATTTTTGTCAAAATTGAGTTATTGACATATTCTTATTAAATGACAACTTATTTACATTATGGTATGGTTTTTTTTAAGTTGTTTACATTTTAAGACTTTTTATTTAAAAAAAAACTAAAGTTACACACATAGTGTTTGCTATATGGAATGCAAAAACTTTGAAGCTCAATATCTCAAAATCATTCAGAACGCAGATAGAACCTTATAATTCCATGGTGCTGATTGTTGGGGCAAGGTCAGATGAGTCTGGGCATTTAAAACCATTTGACATTACTTGGTCTTTCCAGACGATGATTGAGAACAATCCATGACACTGTCAGGTGTCAGCTTTCCAAAGGGGGCAGTGCATGCTATAAACTCTGCAGGGTGCCCAAACTTTTGCAGACGCCATTTTTTTTTTTTTTTTTTCTGTTACTTTGAAAGTGTAAATGATGTAAATAAAATCAAACTTTTTTTGGACAAAGTCTAATCTGTAATTTGATGCCTTTTGGAGATTTTTCCATTTTTCTTTGGCTTCTTTATGCACATTAATACAAATTTAAACTTGGTGTGCCCAAACTTTATATGATATATATATATATATATATATATATATATATATGAGATATATATATATATATATGATTTGCTTTACATTTTAATATATAAATTGTTGCCAGTTATCACGAATGATGTTGGTAATGAAATCTATGCACGTTAAAGTGTAAAAAATGTTGATCTCTGAAGATTCAAATCAACAATTCGTCACCTTAGAATTATAAGGTTCTATCTGACATTTTTGTCAAAATTGAGTTATTGACATATTCTTATTAAATGACAACTTATTTACATTATGGGACAGTTTTTTTTTTTTAAGTTGTTTACATTTTAAGACTTTTATTTAAAAAAAAACAAATGTTACACACATACTGTTTGCTATGGAATGCAAAAACTTTGAAGCTCAATATCTCAAAATCATTCAGAATGCAGATAGAACCTTATAATTCCAAGGTGACGAATTGGTGGGAAAACCTATACTACAAATCAACTTGTTTATTGCACTTGATTTGTTTGCAAATATTTTTTTATTACTTCCTACCAGATATATACACTAGATATCACATACGGACCCTGAGCATGCGTCAATAGCGCCGCCACATTTGTACAGTGCTCCCAGGAAAAATGTCATTCAACCGCACTAGTCAAGACAGTGTGCCAATGTGAAGATGCTGGACTTTAGCGCTGTACACGGATGTAGTAATGAGCAAACAAAAAAAAAAACAAGACACAAAGGCATCACATTTCATAGGTAAGATTTCGTTTTTTACATTTTTGTATGTTATGAACTTTTGTGCTAAACAGGTAATGCTATTGATGATAATACAGTCACCTACTGCATTCACCATAAGGCAAAGTAGCACCAACTCACACTAAATACTCAGCTTATGCTAGTTTTGTTGAATAAAATCAGCAAACAATGTAAATGAAATATGACAACAAGTTACTGCGCTGCCAGAAACTTTTATTATTGTCGGCTGAGTGAACGAGTCGTTCATAACGGAGATTCATTCACAAACGAATCGCTCCCTTCATTAGAATGAGAAGAGAAAGCAGGAGAGGGGGTGTGTTTCAGGACACAGATTAGATCAAATTTAACAGGTAGGGAGGATAATATATTTCTATGCACACAAACACACACTCTTTGTCGGCAATGCCCGTGTGGTCACTCATCCATCAACGTAGAAAAGTGATGTAAAATTATAATTTTTGTAATTTAAAAAAAATATTTGCATACTGACCACCCGATCATATATGTATGTGTATATATATATTAGGGATGGGCATTTCTGACCATTCTTCATTTCGATTAATCCACAGGTTTGACAAACGAGTACTCGATTAATCGAGGGCGGGGCTTAAGCTAGAGGGGCGGGGCTTTAAGCAAGGGGCGGGGCTTTAATTCAATTTTTAAAAATTATATATATATATATATATATATATATATATATATATATATATATATATATATATATATATAGATAGATAGATAGATAGATAGATAGATAGATAGATAGATAGATAGATAGATAGATATTATTTAAAGCCCTGTTAAAAATGTTGTTGATAAAACTATGACAGGATTCAGAAAACAATTAAATCAACGCTGTTGGGTTATTAAAAATCACCATCAATATTGATTAACACAGTAAACATTTAAAGAAGTGTAACAAGTGGCGTATTTAGTCATGGGCAATATGGTCGGTGCCAAGGGTGGCATCTAGGTGGCACGGGGAAACGGTGCGAAAAAAAACGAGCCCCAGTAAAAGCTTTGAGTTACGATTTACTTTGTGCAAGTGTATTAATTTAAAGTAGTAATCCCAGAATAAAGACGTTAGAGGCCATTCACATTTGGCGTATTTTGCATGTGGAAGTTTGTAATTGTCTATGTGCAACGAAAAAAGGTGGTGAAAGCAAACTGACGCATGCATGCGTGCAGAAAACCATTCCCGCGCACCTCACGCGCTGCTCTTTTCCCGGTGTACATGCACGCCGATAAAATACATGCCGTTTATGTACTGTGAAACCGGAGTAACTTTTATGCAGAGGTGTCGGCGCGCAGCGAGCTTTGCAAGTCGACAAAACTAAAGTTATAATATGATGATGATCTTATTTTCACTAAATGGCTATGAAGCAGAAAGGAGAGATGATGAATCAGGGAGGTAAGACTTATACCATTAATTCTCAGCCATGAGTCGGGTCTAAGACAACAGATAATTACATTAAATATATATTTTGTATTCTAATTGTCTTTAATATTCAAGCAAAAGATTTCTTAAGAGATCTTAGCATATCACTCCAGTTGTCTAAATGTTTTCCAGTTACATTTAGGATTGATTCTGTTATTTATTTAGAATAATAATTGTATAATATTAATAATAATATTATTATTATTAATAATAATAATAATAATTTTATTTATTTCTAAGTACATTTCTTAAAGCAGGTGGTTCGCCCAGGGTGGCATTTAAACTAGAACCGCCACTGATGTGAGGCTACATGACGCATTGTAAATAAAATTAATCATAAAGCCTAGAGACACAATATGAAAATGTTATATTACAAATTGTGTTTATCTACACAAAATGCATGTGAGCTTGAATTGCATGCCAACTAGAAAGTGGATACGGTTCGCAGGGCGCTTTAAAACAACGGCAACTGAAGCCGCGCAGAAAAGAGAAACCAAAGTTATTTTACAGTATTATCCCCTTCAATATGTGTCTTGTTATTTCTATAAATATAGAAATATGGATCCGTTTTTAAAACTATAACTTACCTTTTTCGATATTGTTGACAACAACAATAAACACACATATGATACTCTGCAGTTCAGTTATTTTATTCAACTTCAATTTGTTTAGGGTTGCTTAAATTTAAAAAAATTACTAAAATCCAATATTTATCCATTATATGTGTATAAATACTGTAAGAGTGGCTTACTTTGCGGTCGTGTGCTTGACTTTGTGTTGTTGTACTTCTGGTGTGCAGGGAATGGCACTATCTCCAATCCACTGCAGTAAAGAAGAGTCCGCTTCCTCTAATCTGCCATTCTAAATAGCAAAAAAAATGAATAAATAAACAACAATACAGCACTTGAACAATCACTACATTCTGAAGCATTGTTTTAATTCATAATGTTCCTCAAGCAAACCTTAGGAGCGATCCGATTGGCAATGTCTGATATATCCACCGCTCTAACAGTTGCAGCTCTCCTTTGTCCACGACCTGAAAGTAAATAAACAAACTGATACTGAATGTTTAAAGAGGTACTATAATGCAAAAAACATTTTTATAAGGGGTTTCATCACAGTTGTGGGGCAACAGTGTGTGAATATAAGCAGCTTCTAATGGTAAACATTTATTAATTCTATTTGTTTATAATCACACTTGATAAAAATCGTCTGTAGAAACACTTTGATTGACATTCTCCCTTTGTACGTATCATCAGAGGGAGAAAGCCCCACCCATTGTTAAAGATCTGGCCCTCATTAGCATAGACAGCCCTGAGTGAGAAGCAGCCATCTGCCATTGGAGTTTTCACCTGCTGAAGATGATATCAGCAACTATGAAGCATTATAAATGTGTAGTTTTAGGATGCACAAATGAACACTGTACAGGGAGTGCAGAATTATTAGGCAAATGAGTATTTTGACCACATCATCCTCTTTATGCATGTTGTCTTACTCCAAGCTGTATAGGCTCGAAAGCCTACTACCAATTAAGCATATTAGGTGATGTGCATCTCTGTAATGAGAAGGGGTGTGGTCTAATGACATCAACACCCTATATCAGGTGTGCTTAATTATTAGGCAACTTCCTTTCCTTTGGCAAAATGGGTCAAAAGAAGGACTTGACAGGCTCCGAAAAGTCAAAAATTGTGAGATATCTTGCAGAGGGATGCAGCACTCTTAAAATTGCCAAGCTTCTGAAGCGTGATCATCGAACAATCAAGCGTTTCATTCAAAATAGTTAACAGGGTCGCAAGAAGCGTGTGGAAAAACCAAGACGCAAAATAAACTGCCCATGAACTGAGAAAAGTCAAGCGTGCAGCTGCCAAGATGCCGCTTGCCACCAGTTTTGCCATATTTCAGAGCTGCAACATCACTGGAGTGCCCAAAAGCACAAGGTGTGCAATACTCAGAGACAAGGCCAAGGTAAGAAAGGCTGAAAAACGACCACCACTGAACAAGACACGCTGAAACGTCAAGACTGGGCCAAGAAATATCTCAAGACTGATTTTTCTAAGGTTTTATGGACTGATGAAATGAGAGTGAGTCTTGATGGGCCCGTGGCTGGATCGGTAAAGGGCAGAGAGCTCCAGTCCGACTCAGACGCCAGCAAGGTAGAGGTGGAGTACTGGTTTGGGCTGGTATCATCAAAGATGAGCTTGTGGGGCCTTTTCGGGTTGAAGATGGAGTCAAGCTCAACTCCCAGTCCTACTGCCAGTTTCTGGAAGACACCTTCAAGCAGTGGTACAGAAAGTCTGCATCCTTCAAGAAAAACATGATTTTCATGCAGGACAATGCTCCATCACACACATCCAAGTACTCTACAGCGTGAAACGGTCTAAAAGAAGAAAAACTAATGACATGGCCTCCTTGTTCACCTGACTGAACCCAATAGAGAACCTGTGGTCCATCATCAAATGTGAGATTTACAAGGAGGGAAAACAGTACACCTCTCTGAACAGTGTCTGGGAGGCTGTGGTTGCTGCTGCACGCAATGTTGATGGATTCTGTCAGTGTTTTGATCTGTTCACCATGGATGGCAGGCTTTTGAGTGTCCTTGCAAAGAAAGGTGGCTATATTGGTCACTGATTTGTTTTTGTTTTGTTTTTGAATGTCAGAAATGTATATTTGTGAATGTTGAGATGTTATATTGGTTTCACTGGTGAAAATAAATCATTGAAATGGGTATATATTTGTTTTGTGTTAAGTTGCCTAATAATTCTGCACAGTAATAGTCACCTGCACACACAGATATCCTCCTAAAATAGCTAAAACTAAAAACAAACTAAAAACTACTTCCAAAAATATAACAACTTGCCTAATAATTCTGCACTCCCTGTAGTCTCAATAGACTGCCTTGTTTTTAGACACTTCTTTTTACATTATTTTGTTTTTAACACAGATAACATTAGTACTGTTTTGAATCTGCCACTATGCTGACACGCATGCATTTGTAGATCCGCCCTCTTTTGAAAATCTCATTTGAATTTAAAGCGACAGTCACTGAAACAGCACAGTTAGGACCAAAGCCTAAACTGGTCGGTTTCAAAGAGTTATAAAACATCATTTGTGAGGTATTTTGAGTTCAAACTTCACATACACACACTATGGACACCAGACTTATTTTACATCTTGTAAACAGGGGCATAATAGGTCCCATTTAAAGGACGCACAGTTCTAGCAGACACACGTACCATGTCGAATGGGTGATGGAGATGTTGTGTCCCATATAATGTCTTGATGGCAGTCAGGATCATTGCTGGGGGAATCGTCGGGGATCAGTCTTCTGAACTGACCTCTTGCTGGACGTGTCGGAGTTTTGAACTCGGCTACAAAACACAAGCCTTTTTTAAAAAATAAAAATAAAAAGTGCACATCCATATGGATATATTTCTCTATTTTATTTTTGTGATCATTTTAGCTGTGATAATACAAACAAGTTTACATTTTTTTTATTTAGTTCTAATTTCTTTCATTAATCTATTTACACTAACAAAAATTGTTACACCATTTACACGTGATTTGATAACAGTATTCCACTTTGCTGGCAAAATTTTAACTATTTTAAAAACATAAAAATGTGTCATATTTTGGCTCGTTTTTCAAGTTCGACCTGACAGTAATGACTTGTTTTCTGCTTTTGAACACTGCAGGCCAAATAAAGTTAAATTTATGTTATTATAATAATACATGTGTGTTGGTATATGGATATCAGAGTTTGTTTTGTGTGTGTGTGTGTACAGTATATATAATGAGGGTTTTGGATTAGTGTTATTTTTTGTAATGTGACAACAACAAAAATGCAATAAATGTTTGAACTTTGAATAAATGAATAATGAAATGAAGAAATGAACATAAGAGACTGTAATTATCAAAAAAGTAGCCTTTATTGAAAAAAATAAATAAATATATATATATATATATATAAAATTCATTTTCTTTTCGGCTTAGTCCCTTTATTAATCCAGGGTCGCCACAGTGGAATGAACCGCCAACTTATCCAGCACGTTTTACGCAGCGGATGCCCTTCCAGCTGCAACCCATCTCTGGGAAACATCCATACACACTCATTCACACACATACACTACGGACAATTTAGCCTACCCAATTCACCTGTACCCCATGTCTTTGGACTGTAGGGGAAACCGGAGCACCCGGAGGAAACCCACGCGAACGCAGGGAAAACATGCAAACTCCACACAGAAATGCCAACTGACCCAGCCGAGGCTCGAACCAGCAACCTTCTTGCTGTGAGGCAACAGCACTACCTACTGTGCCACTGCGTCACCTTATATATATAAATATATAAGTACTAATGTTTTCATGTCCTAACGTGTGCTCTAATGTTTTATAAAAACAAACATTGAGGTAAAGTTGGTTTTATATTCGCACATTCAGACTTAATATAATCCTTAATAATATAATTTCAGAAATGTATTATTTGCAAATACTAAATAGGGAAATCATATTAGCAGACAATAACTATAAAAGTACAACATTGTTCAGTCAAAAAATAGTGCTAATGTTGTTCCGAAGCCATACTTGCATGCTATTTCTGACCGAATATTCAAAGTGGTAAACAATATAGGCATCGTGTCACAAGTTGTCACTGTTCAAAAATCAACAAATGTGGGAATATAAACCCACTTTACCTCAATAAAACAAATTTGTCTTTCTTACCTGACAGTTGCTAAATCTAGAAGCTACTAATGACTATATTTCATTACTATATCACAATAATATATTCATTTTATCAATATAAAGGCTCGTTAATTAGTTTATATACAACATAAAGCCCAGACGCACATTATTGTGTGTGTTTTGGCTGTTTAATATTGAGTTTTTACCTGTGTTTTTGTTTAGTGGCGCTGCTGCTTTCGGGCTCCGCTTCAGTCTGTTTACTTTCGACTTCATCTGCGTCAGTTTGACGATTTCATTTTGCTCCTGACTGCCTCTGGCCTCCATGGTCCAGTATTGCTCGATATGTCTACAGTGCGTTTTGTCACCGAGTTGGTGTAAAATTATTTGCGCTTTCCGCTGCCACCATGATCCTGGATTTGTATAAATGGTTCAAACATTCCGCCAAAGACGCAGTTCCTCCCAGGATTCATTGCGGAAACACGCTCCGGCGCTCGGGGACGTCAGATGTGCGCAGCTTCTACGCATACAGTATAATGTTTATGTTTATACAGTTTAATGTTTATGTTGACTCGAGAGATCTAACATAATGTTATCCTGCTTAAACATATTAGTATTATTATTCCGTCTTCTTAGACCAATTCTATCTCCTCCTAGGGCTTTAATGCTGGCCAAAAGCTGTGTTTTGCATTGTTGATATATCTCTTCAGGTTTATCAGACTATTTTCCAATAAATAGTTTTAAAGCATTATAATTATCAAAATATTGACTTAAAGTCCATATTTTTTACTGATATAGCAAGCCATTTTTTTTTTTTTGCAAAAAATCAATTTTTTACTGTTGCATGTATCAGTTTCACATAAGCATTATTTAAAAAAAAAATGGCATGCAATTTCTACATAATGTCCAGTAAAGTCCAGTTTTTCGGGATATCGGGGTTGATTTTTATCACTCATATTGGCAAGAATTTGATGTATCACTAAGCTGTCAACTGTCCCATTAGCAACAAAACAGGCTAACCTGCAACCATTTAAAAACAGGAATATCTACATCAGAACATCGTAGACCTGGCTTGACTCATGCTAGCAAAATCGGACTTCCTGTGTACTATGCATGGTATCAATGAATATAGCCAAATGCTAATAACAATTAGCTATGTGCTATTAAAGATTATCTAAGTGCAATGCTAGAAATGCTACTAAGTATTAGGATTTGATCTAGGCTACATTTAGCAACTCAGTTTAGCAAATGCTTAGCAACCACCAAGCAATGGGTTGTTGCTAGATCGGATACGTTTGCGGCCGGAAGTTAACGAGAATTATTTATGTTATTTATGAAATTTCTGATTTATTGTATTTTATTATCGTCTACCCCCACCCCAACCCTAAACCCAACCATCACAGAAGCGTAAAAACAGTAGTTGTACCGAGTTTTATTTATCTTATCTATTAAATTACCCAATAAATTGTATTATTTAACCCCTATCTCCACCCCAACCCTAAACCCAACTGTCACAGTTCTGTAAAAATATTAATTATTGTTATACAGTGTCATAAAAAAATGCAGCTATAATGTGCATATCGCACTTCCGGCCGGCCGCGTATACGATCTAGACTTTACCCTAGCGATGCCATAAACATTTTAGCAACTGCCTAGCAAGCACTAGCAACCGCTGTGCTTCCTGCCAACTGCCATTCCCAGTCCTAGCGGTCACGTTCGCTTTCTCACGTGAACATTAAAGTTCGTCAACGAATTAGGTTCTAGTTTTAGCCAAATGCTAATAACAATTAGCTATGCTATTAATGATTATCTAAGTGCAATAACATGCTAGTGCTTAATTACCATTAGGATTTAATCAAACATGTACATTTAGCAACCCAGTTGATATTAGCAAATGCTTAACAACCACCTAGCCATAACCATTTTAGTAACTGCCTAGCAACCACTTAGCAACCGTTGTGCTTCCTGCTAACTGCCATTTTTAGTCCTAGCGCAGTCACGTTGGCTTTCTCAAGCGAACATCAAAGTTCGTCAACGAATTTTAGGTTCTAGTTTTAGCCAAATGCTAATAACAATAAACAGTTAGCTACATGCTATTAATGATTATCTAAGTGCAATAACATGCTAGAAACGCTTACTAAGTAGCTAGGATTTGATAAAACATGTACATTTAGCAACCCAGTTTACGTTAGCAACTGCTTGGAAACCACCTAGCAATGGCATAAACATTTTAGCAACTGCCTTGAAACCACTTCACTTCACATTGATGTTTAATCCTTGGTTTCTGGCAATGCTTTCTCAGAGTTTTTCCCAGTGTCGTTTCAGGCTAATGTAGCATAGGAAAGAGTTGCAGGAGGTGAACATAAATTTAACGCCTCAATTGATTCTTGTCTTTGAGCTTAAATGGATCCACATCCGGCGGATGTACGGATTCTTAACAAAAACCGCTCAGTGTGACATGAAGCGCTTCATATCACCCTGAGCGGTTTTTGTTAACAGTGAGTTTGATGAGTCATCAATCAAAATCCTTTATGTTACACTAATTACTACTAGGTTTGTTCAGACTTGCAGTCAGAATGATTTAGCTCAGACTTCAAAGATAAATATGGCACAGACCTAAAAATATAAAAGGCAGCTTCATATTTCCATGCGTAAAAACCTAATTTATACATTTAAATTGGTCTACTGAATGCTATACCAATTCAAAATACATTTAAAATTGTAATTATACTCGCTGTGATACTGTTAGATTGATTGATTTAAATCTAATATGAATTCATTTTAGTTAAACTATTCAATATCTAGTTTTATTCATTTACTTATACTCAAATTATTTGTTCTAATATTTTTTTCATTTATTTATTTACATTTTTTAAACCATTCAAACTTGACTTGAATAGAAAATATTGTAATATAGGCTATTTAGTCTTCTTCGAAATTTAATTTAAATTTTATAAACATGTAAATTATCCCCAATAATTTACAATCCCCAATGGGGTTTGGAAAAATCAGTCCTGTGATTCCTGTCCAATCAAATCACACGTAAAAGGTAAATCGCCTCATAATGAACTACCTCATGACATGGGCGATTTATAATTGCAGCAAACTGTTTGGAAGCATTAAAAGTGTCCAAGAAGATGTCCAAAATCTTTACACGCATTGACCCAGAGACTGTTTAGATGCATGTCACTGATGAGAAGAGGGCGGATGTTTACTGTATGATGACCGAAATGGCCTTAAACACCCAGCAGGCACAAGACATCAACATGATGTCTGATTGATGTTGTACCCCAAAGTTATGGGGACGTTGCATTTTGTTTGGAAATGAAAATCAGTTTGACATCAGAACCCAACGTCAAGCCAATGTCAATGTCTAACGTCCAACCTAAAATCAACCAAATATCAACGTCTAATGATGTTACAGCTTGTCGTTGTCTAGATGTTACCACTATGACGTCTATCAAACGTTGGATATTGGCTGTCATACCTGACGAATAAATGTCACTATTTGACGTCAATCTGACGTCAATACATTGGTTTAAGATGTTGGCTCAATGTTGGATTTTGGTCAATTTCCAACACAACCTAAAATCAACCAAATATAAACATCATTTGAGAACGTTATCGGACGTCAAAATAACGTTGTCCTTAGACGCTGGCTAGACATTGAATTTTGGTCACCTGACATCACAACCTAAATCTAACCTAATATTAACGTCTTACGAAGTTGTGTGCCTGCTGGGCAATAACTAAATGTACTACAGAATGTTACGTTTACACACATCCACAAATTACATCTCAATGCATCAGCTATTTACAGCATAATACCAAATACCATCCCTTTAAGGCAAGTCATTTCACTCGGCGGCCATCTTTGAAACGCCTCTCGGGCAGTATGCTCGGGCATTCTGTTTGAATGGGGAAACATCAAATTCTCTAAAATTGCCAAGCTTACGATTACATTTCATATTACGAATAACCAATACAACTAAACAACAACTGTCTCTTTAGTTTAATTTCTAAATGTGTGTATCACACAAAATCTGCAGAAACTTACGTCTGGTCCGAGCCCCTCCCCCAGAGAATCATCAGTCTATAGGGATCGCTGATTGGCTCCTGTACTAGAAGGCGGGCTTTAGTCACCATATAACGATAACTGATTGGCTTCTGTACTAGAAGGCGGGGCTTCATTCGCCATATTGACAGTTACACTTTTCTCCATTCAAAAGTATACAAGTGACACGTCTTGTGTATTCTATAGTCTTTGATACTACTCACTACTCTTGAGTATTTTAGAAAAGTCTATTTTTTACTCATACTTAGAGTAATATTTACAACAGATACTTTTACAACTTGCACCACATTTTTAGGCAAGTAATGGTACTTTAACTTAAGTATGATTTTTCAGTACTTTAAACAGTAGATTTATTAATTTACAGTTTCTATTTCTTGTTTGATTTTTAGTAAATTCTTTATTTAAGGGTATAGGGGCGAATTCAGAAACAGCTCGCATCTTTCACTCCTCACACAATGGCCTGGATAGACTTAATTAGATAGTTTAACCAAAAATTAAAACTCTGTCATCTTTTACTCACCCTTGTCACAACCAGGTTTGAATTTCTTTCTTCTATTGAACACAAAAGAAGATGTTTTGAAAATGTCAGCCATTGACTTCCATATATTATTATATTTTCTATTATGGATATCAATAGCCATGTTTCCAGCCAAAGATGCAAATTAAACTTATGTGCAAAACTGAAATATTGCATATGGCATGGGCGAATAAAGCATTGTTTCAATCCAATGTACATAATCACCACTTCCTAATAAACTGGTGCCAAATATCAAAAAGAAAAATGGAAGCCACTGGGCCTTTAGTATAATAAATTACTTGCGCCTCAGAAGACGAAATGCAATGAATGTGTGGTGCTTTTATGGCTCGTTTCCACTGACTGGTACAGTTCGGTACGGTTTGGGTCAGTATGGGTCACCTTTATCAGGCTTGAGTTTCCACTGCTAAAAGGGTACCAAAGGTACCTATATGAACACATACAGACCCTTACAGTCTCCGATATGTTACCAATTACAGAAAACTACACAGCATACATTAAGTCCTTATTTAGGTTCAAAACAACACTACATATAGCCCAGTCAGTGCAAACCTCTCATGATTAAATGTGTCTTTAATCTTCAGCAGCACGTGTAGCCTCTTGTTTCCGTCATTCCGAGTTCATAATAGTCCAAAAGGTGATAATAATAGTTAAACATGGCAGTTTGTTCACGTTTGCTGAAAAAATAATGTGCTGCTTTTTTCCAGCTTCTCCTTTGTTTTTTCGCGCGTCACTCTCGCGTTTGTCAGTTTCTGACAGGATCGGGTTTCAAAAGCACGTCAATAATCAAGTGCACGTTATTATCATCAGCTCAAGAAGTTTGTTATTTCAAATATAGATGCGCGGCGAGCGCAAGCAAGAAAGCGAAAGCGCTCACGCTTCAGACTGGCTCGTAAAAAACTACGGGGCACAGGGTAAAATCTGCTCTTTATTTTGGCTTTGTGGCTGTTCATCAAAACGACGACAAGGTTTGTTTGATATATATAATTAGTAATTACTGCTGTAATCTCTCTCGGCTGTGTATTAAAAACATGGCGGTGTCTTTGTTTTCATTCTGGCTTGTTGCGTGAGCAAATGACGTATCTCTGTAAACCAATAGCGTTCAGCTGCCCGTCTAGCTCCGCCTTTTTGTACCCTTTCTCGTGTTTGGTACCCTTTCGAAAGGGTGCCGAAAAAGTGGTACGGTACGGTACGGTTCGTAATACGGAACCGTACCATACCACTCAGTGCAAATGGGCCATTAGAGGCTCGTTGGGAGCGCAGATGCTTAAGACAGTTCTGGAGGTAATGATAATAAAATAATATAATAATAAAGAACCACTGTGATGACAGACTTTAGCTGAGGGATTATAGAAAGACCAAACCAACATTTCAGATGTTTTACAGTGTGCTCGCTCCACTGGTTTGTCCATTAATGTCCTCCAATCACACCCATCGTTATCATCACATGATCTGTTAAAACAACATAACATAATTTTTTTTACGTGAATGCTGGAAGTTTTATGGTAAATGTTTTTTCATCGTGGTTTATGCATATTTTTGTTAGTGCGCATGAGTATTTCAATGCGCATTTTTTAAATTTATATGCATCTTGGCATTTCTAGTAAGCGATATTCCAAAATGCGCATAAAAGTCGGTGGATGTAGCCATATCCAGTGTGTCCTAGGATTTTTTCCAGCTGTTGTGACAGGCCTTTTACACAGATCTTCCAACTAACTACATATGGAGTTATTTCAATGACAAATGTCGTGAGTGCAGTATTACAAGTCAAGATCGCATTCATGTAATACAAGCATGCGAATATCTTTGCTTGCGCGCCAAATTCCTCTGTTTGTGCACAAAACTTCTTGCACACCCCCTTACATATACGCTGCTGAAGTGCAGATTTTCTTGTGCGCTCTCAAATAAATGCTGCTGTAATGCGATTTAGTGTGTTAACGAGTTGCTGCGTCCCAATTCGCATACTCCCAAATCGTCCCAAATCGTGGTATGTTGAAAAGAGTATACCAAAGGTTCCCGATGGTTTACTATTTTTTGTTAAAAATTTTAAGTGTAGAAGCGTCTATACACTAACTGCTGATTACGCCTGAATGCATAATTATCCAAACACCCGAGGAGATTTCTCTGCATAAAAGATTAGAGAATGGCAGATTATCCTGCTGCCGCTTCTCCAATAAGGTAGGAAATTAAATATGAAAGAATGTGGATGATGTGTGGATGATTGACAGGGCTCATAACTAAGCAACACAACAATCTGTTAACGAGGAAGTAGTGTGTCCCAAAGTTTGCATACTCTTCTGTTACACACTCAAAAGTATATATTTTTCCTTCACAAAAAACTACATACTTTTAGGGCGTAGTATAAGTATGCAAATTGAAACTCAGCACTTTGAACGCAGAATTTTGGTGCGGCGCCCCGCCATGGATGTAGCGGAAACCATGCATACATAATGGTTACCAGTTTACAACAGTATTGAACATATCTTTAGTGTTTTAATGACCAAAAAACAAATAAGTTTGAGACTGTGAGTAGGCTAAATAATGACAGAATTGTAATTTCTGGGTGAACTATCCCTTTAATGACGCAATAAATCCCCCATCCCCCCAACTTCAAGTTCATTAATAAATGTCGACCATCTCATCCAATTATTAAAGCGTGATAAATTGTGTTTTAGCTAATTCCGCCCGGTTTCCAGCCCGTGTCAGAAGGACAGCCCAATCAACAGCGCTCAGGGTCCCGCTAAACAAGAGCACAGCCATCGGGGATTTACGGTTTGATCTGACCCGTGGCCAATAAATCTCCCGCCAACTGTTAAACTGTCGGCCTGACATGTAGACGCGGGTCTGATTGACTGCTAAAGCTACCTCAACAGATTACTGCTGTTTATATCTGACACACACACACACACACACACACACACACACACACACACACACACACACACACACACACACATTCACTGCTGGGCTTTTGGTTTGATAGATGGTTGGTTTATTGGGAAAGGCGGTGATCTACGGGTCTGTAGCACTGCCAGTGCCGCTCTGGCTCCAGTTTCCCGCATCAGGCTGATGATGTCATCAGAAAAGGTACCGATCGAACCCTTTCATGTGGTTCAGATGCTGATTAGAGGAGCTGGTTGAGCCTGTTAGTGTGTGTGTGTGTGTGTGTGTGTGTGTGTGTGTGTAATGACTCCAGGCCTGTGTTTAGTAAGGTTTGGGTGAACTAGGGTTGCGCTGCACTGTAAAAAAAATCCGTTATTTTACGTTTTTTTTCAGCAGCTAGGATGCCAGGAAAAAACATAAAATAACACCTGTTAAATAACCGAAATTTACTGTAAAATAACGGACATTAAATAACAGAAATTTTCTGCCGAATTGAATTACAGTAAATGTCTGTAATTTAACGTCCGCTATTTTACAGTAAATTTCATTAATTTAACAGCCGTTATTTTACGTGTATGTACAGTATACCCAGCTGCCAGGAAAAAACGTAAAATAACGGCTTTTTTTACAGTGTGGTTAATTTTTTGACCCATCAAACCTTTAGTTTATTGTTTGACGCTCGTTATATGTGGTTTATTTATTACTTGTTGTGCCAAATGAGTATAAATAAGAGGAAACACTGATTTATTTATTATTATTAGCTATAGCAACCACAATAATATAGCTAACGTTAGCTTATGAATCAAATGTTTTTGCAGCGATGCCGTGCTACTATTTTTGGTTCCGTTTTTTTTATTTGGTTCCGACTCGATGGATGTTTCTTCATGGAAAAATAAGTGAACGTCAGTATTTTTCCCAAAAAAACATTAAGATAAGTAAAGAGATATAATTTAGAATAAATTATAATAATAGTTTGAATAATTTATATTTCGAAATCTGTTTTTATTGTTTTGCGTTGTTAATTAATTTATTGAAGTCTATTTAGGCTATTTAATTAATTATATTCTATTTTTAATTAGATTTTTCATAATCTATTGGTATATAGTATTATTGTATTCTTTATTTCAATATTATTGTGGGCAGCACGGTGGTGCAGTGGGTGGCACAATCGCCTCACAGCAAGAAGGTCGCTGGTTCGAGCCTCGGCTGGGTCAGTTGGCATTTCTTTGTGGAGTTTGCATGTTCTCCCCGTGTTCGAGTGGGTTTACTCGGGGTGCTCCAGTTTCCCCCACAAATACAAAGACATGTGGTATAGATGAATTGGGTAGGCTAAATTGTCCATAGTGTATGTGTGTGAAATGAGTGTGTATGTTTCCCAGTGATGGGTTGCAGCTGGAAGGGCATCCGCTGCGTAAAACATATGCTGGATAAGTTGGTGGTTCATTCCGCTGTGGCGAGCCCAGATTAATGAAGGAACTTAGCCAAAAAGAAAATGAATGACTGAATTATTTAACAGCCGTTATTTTACATTTACGTGCAGCTGCCAGAAAAAAACTTAACGTCCGCTATTTTACAGTAAATTTCATTAATTTAACAGCCGTCATTTTACGTGTATGTACAGTATACCCAGCTGCCAGGAAAAAAACGCAAAATAACGGCTTTTTTTACAGTGTGGTTAATTTTTTGACCCATCAAACCTTTAGTTTATTGTTTGACACTCGTTATATGTGGTTTACTTATTAACTGTTGTGCCAAAAAAGTATAAATAAGAGGAAACACTGATTTATTTATTATTATTAGCTATAACAACCTCAAAAATATAGCTAGCTTATGAATCAAATGTTTTTGCAGCGATGCCGTGCTACTATTTTTGGTTCTGACTCCATGGATGTTTCTTCATTGAAAAATAAGTGAACATCAGTATTTTTCACCAAAAAACATTACAAGATAGGTAAATATGTTTAGAATAATTTATGTAGTAATAAAATAAACAAAAAATAATTTATATATAAAAATAATTTATATAATTTTAATGTAGTTTTGTTTAATAGTCTATTTTTAATTTGATTTTTTAAAATAATCTATTATATATTATATTACTGTATTCTTTATTTCAATATTATTGGGTTATTTTTGTATTAATTTTATTACTTCAATGATTGTGTTAGAATGGGTTTTAATTTCTCTTATATATTTATTCACAAATAAGTATTGATATATTATATTTATATTATTGGTATATTGATTCATAAATTAATTCAGTTTTAATTTTATTCTGCGTCATTATTTTAATTAAAATATTTCAATGTAATTTATGTTAATGTTATTCTTATTGTGTGTCATTTAATTATTTCAGTTTGTTTTATTGTATTTTTTATATTAATCTACTATACAATTATTGGAAAGTTTATTTATATTTATCTGTTTATTTTAATGAATTAACTAAGTATTATTATTATATGTAATGATTTATTTATTCTGATTCACCACTGCTTTGACAAATGAGTATAAATGGGAGGAAACTCTAAATGGCTTTAGCTGCAGTCAAACAAAAACAAACCCTTCAGCTTCAGTGTTTTCCCCTGAATGATTAAGATAAATGTTAGGAAAAACACACACTGGATGATAGCAAGTAAACACTGATTCGATGTGGACTACTGTGAGTCTGTGTCTCTGTTAAATGAAGCCAGTTGATTCTTTAAATGAGGACAACTTTCAGTCTTTCACAGTACAACCTGATACTGTGTGTGTGTGTTCACTTTTGTCTGAAACGCATCCAAACACACTCAACCCCCCTAATGCAAAAAAATATATATTATTATTATTAGTAGTATAATTTTTAATATAGCAATACTTTATAATATAAACATCAAAAAGTAATGTAAATTGAGTATTGTTTATCGCAATTAATTAAACTAGCAATTAATGTGGTGGTATTGCACATACACTCACTGGCCACTTTACTAGGTACACACGTCCAACCACTCGTTAACGCAAATTTCAAATATTTCAGAAACTGCTGATCTACTGGGATTTTCACGCACAACCATCTCTAGGCTTTACAGAGAATGGTCCAAAAAACAGAAAATTGCAGTGATTGGCAGTTCTGTGGGGGCAAATGCCTTGTTGATGCCAGAGGTCAGAGGAGAATGGCCAGACTGGTTCCAGCTGATGGAAATGCAACAGTAACTCAAATAACCACTCGTTACAACCGAGGTCTGCAGAAGAGCATCTCTGAACACACAACACATCCAACCTTGAGGTGGATGGGCTACAGCAGCAGAAGACCACACCGGGTGTCACTCCTGTCAGCTAGGAACAGGAAACTGAGGCTACAGTTTGCACAGGTTCACCCAAAATAGGAGAATAGAAGATTGGAAAAACGTTGCCTGGTCTGATGAGTCTCGATTTCTGCTGCGACATTTGGATGGTAGGGTCAGAATTTGGCGTCAACAACATGAAAGAATGGATCCATCCTGCTTTAAATCAACAGTTCAGGCTGGTGGTGGTGGTGTAATGGTGTGGGGGATATTTTCTTGGCACACTTTGGGCCCATTAGTACCAACTGAGCATCGTGTCAACGCCACAGCCTACCTGAGTATTGTTGTTGACCATGTCTATCCCTTTATGACCACAGTGTACTCATCTTCTGATGGCTACTTCCAGCAGGATAACGCGTCATGTCATAAAGCGTGAATCATCTCAGACTGGTTTCTTGAACATGACAATGAGTTCACTGTACTCAAATGGCCTCCACAGTCATAGAGCAGCTTTGGGATGTGCTGGAATGGGAGATTCACATCATGAATGTGTAACATAACATTTAATATACTAATTTATAATAATATCAATGTTTTATATTAATATTTTTTAAAAATACTGTTAATATAAAAACACATAGCCTATTTATAAGGAATTGTGGAAAATATTATTTTTTTAAACGCAAAAATCTTAGTGCTAATATACAATTTCGTCATTGTGGATATTTACAAGTAGCTAATGCTAACATTCTTTATGATCCTAAAATATACTGTATCCTTAATTTCCTTTATGCTAAAGCTCACCTTGCCACAGCTGAAGGTCTGCAGGAACTGTATAACCTTCCCGAATAACTGATCTGAAACATACACTCGTAATGCAAACAGGAAAGCTGCTTCAGAGTCAAATATGTCAACGTAAAACAGTTTGCCAGAACTGTAAACAGGGTTTTGGATCCGCTTCAAGATTCTCCTCTGCTGAGATGATTGTTTTGGTCGTGAGTTTAAACAGGAAAGTGAAAGGAGAGTGCATTAGAATCGGACACAGACGCTTTAGTTCATTACACTGACTGACCATCTTCAGCCCAATGCTGTCTTCGTGAGTCGTTTTACCTCACTATTCCTTTTACAAAGAGATATATTCATTAAAAAATCGAATAAATAGTTGATTTTCTGATGAGAATGGATGTTTAAGTTTGTTTAGACTGAACTAGACTTCACCACAGCTGCTGATGAAGTGTTAACCAGAGTGAGTGGCGGATCCAGGGTTGCCAGGTATTCGACAAAATTAGCGCGTTGGCCTATCAAAACTAGTACAGTAATATCAAAACTCGCACATTTCACATGATAGTATGCATTACATGATTTCTTCTTTGAAAATCACTGTATATTAGCAACTCTAAAGATATTTTTATATATAAAAAATCATCTTAAAGTCCGCTTGAAATCTAAATTTACAATGGTTATTTTGCCAGCTCACATTGTTAATGTTTAAGTGAATATTTATTCCGTGGAAGTTTATCCACTGACAAAATCCACTGTTTAGGTAATCTTAAATGAAAATCTGACCATTTGCTCAGCAACATGGGGCTGATAGCACAGCTAGCATTGTGCTCTCATGTGACTTACATTTTGCACTCAATTAAATCCTAATGGATGGCAAATGCAGAACAACTCTGGCGATGGAAGTGAATACAGCGGACTGCGCAAGTTAAAGATGCTTTAAAATCTTCAGCAGATGACATATACCTACATTTGAGTTATTATTATCATCAATCTTGGAGTGTGTGCGTCTGTTGTCATTTCCATGGTTTTATATGGCTGTTAGTATGGAAACGGAAACAGCTGCACAAACATTTCCTCCTCTAAGAAAGACCTCACAAACACAAAAAAGGTGTGCTTACTCTTTTTACTCTTTTAGTTTTTATCATTGGTAGGTAGTAGAGCAAAATATTTCATCATATACATATATAATGCAAAATGTCAAGCTTTATCTCGCGGAATAAAAAAAACATGCCTCAAGTGGTTAAAAGGAGTCGAATTACGCGTGAAAATTGCAGACTTGGCAACCCTATCGCGGACGGGACGTGCACAGGAGAAACAGTATCTCTCATGTCCAACAGGGGGCAATAAACACCGCTTACTTTACCCTGTTAGATTACACAGCACTGCACATACTGTGTTCACTACTGTAGTAAGTAGCCTAATACACCAGGCTTAACATTAACACTGGTTAAAAGTGAGTGTATTATGACAAGCCCTTTTAACATCTAGCTGTTTAAACATGTAAAGAAAAACACAATAGTATTGTTTTTTCATGCTATTAGTAATTTTTTGATAAGCTAGTATATTTTCAGTCAAGAGTTTCATTACGTCGATTGCTTATTTAGTTACTAAAACAGCCAAGTTCTTAATCATTACATACATTTTTAATGAAACTATTATTATGAGTAGTAAACTACACTACTTTAGTTCAGGTATTGAGTACCAGTGGTGTAAAGTAACAAATTACAAATACTTGAACTACTGTAATTGAGTCGTTTTTCTTAGTAATAGTGAATTTACAAAGTAGTTTTTAAAAATATGTACTTTTACTTTTCCCTTGAGGACATTTTTAGTGCTGTATTGGTAGTTTTACTCCACTACTTTCCTTCAATCTGCAGTCTCTACTTTATTCCTGTCTATGGGCATTGGCTAGGTGGAAAAATCAGTCCTGTGATTCCAGTCCTATCAAATCGCACGTAGAAAGTAACAACCTCAAGACATGGGCACTTTATAAATGCAGCAAAGCATTTGGAAGCATAATAAGTGTCCAAGAAGATGCCCAAAATCTTTACACGCACAACTCAGACTGTTAAGACACTGATGAGAAGATGATGTTTACTGTATGATGACTAAAAACATGGCCTTAAACAACAACTAAATGCACTACAGAATGTTACGTTTACACATGCCTGCACAAATTGCGTGTAAATGCATCAGCCGTTCACTGCGTAACACTTAGCTACTTTTTACTCATACTTTGAGTAATATTTACAACAGATACTTTTACTCTACTTGCACTACATTTTTGGGCAAGTAACGTTACTTTTACTTGAGTATGATTTTTCCAACCCTCATTCTGAAAACCTAGTCCCGTGGACGTTTCTGGAGAACACGAAATACGTCCCGGGAGGTACATATTTTTGCATTTTTTGTTTCTGCGAAGCCGCGAGAGGCCGCTGCGTGCGCTTTTGTCGTATCTCAAATGTCTCTTGTGAGTGCCGTTCGCTCCTGCGCTGTTCTCGTGTAAACCCACCAGAGGCCGCTGTCGACCGACCGACCGTCTGTCTGTCTGACTGAATGATTGACTGGGCGACCGGCCAATCGACTGATCCACCCTCCTCCTTCCCTAAACCCAACCAATTTTACCGATTGACCCGCCCACCCACATACTTCCCTAAACCCAACCAACGGTTTACAAAAGCCGTCCAGAAAAAGAAAAGCCCTCGTCTGATTTTTACCACGTTTTCGGATTTTACCACATTCTCAGCCTGTTGTTCACTCATTCATTTTATTTTTTGGATTCTGTTTTTGTCTTACTTGATTTCTGGAACCGGTCTTCCTCGGACTCGAACCCGGTCGTCGTCGTGGTCAACTCCTCTCTACGTCTCAAGTGCGCCGACGTAGACGATATCGTATACCGCCCCGTATCGTTTGCTTAAAAAATTAAACGCAGCCATACGTACCTCCGGCTACATAATTCGCGGTCTCCCGAAACGTCCACGGGACTACGTTTTCAGAATGAGCCTGTGTTGGATTTTTTTTAGTACTCTTTACACCACTGTTGAGCACACAGCGTGGAATGCAATATTGCAATATTTCTTTCTATATTTGATGGACATAATATGCCGCAAACAATACTAAATGACATTTTAGCATTATTTGATAAAACTCTAATGGTATGCTAAATGAACACATTTTTGGCGTAAATGAAGGCTGCATTTATTTGATCGAAAGTGTTGTAAAAAAAGTAATAGCTATACGCTTATTTAATGTGGCCGCCATTTTAAAAACGAAAGTGAGGCTGTGGTGAGAAGAAACCCAGAAGTATAGGATCAGCACTGTAAACATTGTAAACATAAACAACATGCTGTGGACTACAAACGTCCAGCTGTTGCCATGATTTCAAAATGCAGATGTGGTGTAAACATCCCTTTAATATCACTCAAATTTAATTTAATCAATTAAAAGCATATTAGGCATCAAACAACATCACAATCTCTTTACGAGTAACACGCTTAAGTGTCATCCTAGGCTTCAGTTCATGGCAGCAGGTAAACACTGTAGGGACGCTTCCCTGCTTAAGCCTTTGTAACCTCGTGAGCGATTAAACAATGCGGTCCTCTGTCGACACCCTCGTGTTGTCAGTAATAGTGTTGTCACGAGACTGAAATTTTAAAAGCGTCCATTTCCTGCTAACATTTAAGCTCGTTCATAAACAGCTCTGATATGCCATTGTGTTCATCAGCGCTCAACAGAAATGACTGATTGGCCGTGAAGGTCATCAGTTCACCGCTCTTCATGAAGTGCAAACACAGATACACGAACACTGGAGCGTTTTAAAGCCGCAAAGATCAGTCGAGTCATCAGCGGATTGGTCGTAAGCACTCGGTAAACATCGGTGAAGTGCGGTTAACTAATGACCTTCACGACCAATCACAGTCATTTCTGTTGAGCACCGGAGAATACTACGGCAAATCAGTGCTGTTTAAGAACGTGCTCAACAGTACTTTAATGTTAGCGGGAAATTTTTATTTCAGTACCGAAGTTCAGTATCATGACAAGTCTAATATAGTGAAAGTTTCAGTTCATTAACTTGAGCTTGATAAATGTCCTCTATAACGTGTGTTTGGTAAAGAAAACGTTAGCTAACTAGTGCCATTTCCATTAACTTAGCTGAAAATGAGGTCTGATATCCCTTTTTATTTTCACTATCCCTTCAAAACGGACCTTCAGGTCACTCGGAAAGTGGTGAAATTATAAATTAGTGTCACTTTCTTTTCACTGATAAGATATACAGCCATTTACACAACAATACGCCATCGCAGGCGCCGTTAACTCTAGGCGATACTTTTGGGTTTCTTCCCACCGCAGCCTCACTTTCGCTTTTAAAATGGCGGCCGCGTGAATCAGTCTATAAAAGAGAAATATTATCGCAATTAAAATGTTCCTTTTATATTTTAAATATTATAAGAAAATACAATGATACCACTTCAGTTTAGGTCACAATTCATGGTATTAATAAACCATTAACTAACACTACTAGCTTAATAAACTACTATTCAGCTGTTTATTAATAGTTAGTAGAGTAGAAGTTACATTTTTGGGTAGGATTAGTAGATGCAGAATAAGATCATACTTTATAACTACTAGAGATGCCACAATTCTCAATATAATATTAAACCGTTCAATACGACATCCACGGTTCAATACGCGCTTGTGAATTGCGGTTTTTCCGGTTTTACGTTTAAATAATTTATGTGCGTTTCTCTCCGAATAGGCTGTTTGTGTGTGCCTGTAAGTCCACGAGCTGAAATGAGGAAACTCCTCCCCGCGAGTAAATATTCAATCACTATGCTCTAAAGTTAGGGGGCGCTCCACCATCCTTCCACACTTTAACATGGCGAGCGACAGTGAAGTAAAGGAGCAATAAGAGGAAGCACCGGTGTCTTTCAAATCCGTGGTGTTGGGACATTTTGGTCACACATATAGACTAATCGAACAGAAACACTTCCAACATGACTGCACATCTGCGTCGCCATCACCCAGCAATATCACTGTCTGAAGGCAGGATAGCAGAGAAGGTAATAAAGACCTCCATAAAAGAACAATCCCTCACTGAATCCTTCCAGCAAACATATCCAACTGGTTCCGAAAGACATATAAAAATAACAAAGACAGTGTTAAGTTTAATTAAGATGGTTTATTTATATTTACTGAAGTACAAATGTGTTTATTTGAAATGGTCAATTTATCTTCATTAACTTCACATGTTTATTTTTAAAATGTAGGAATTTATGTGTTGCCCAGTTTGTACATAGGCTACCAGCAGCTGTGAGATTTCAGTGTTAATTTTTTTATTATACAATACACTAGGAACTAGTGTATCTTTCCTGGCTTTGAAGTAAAATAAAGGAGTATTGCAATAAATCGTTTTTATTTTTTTCTCTTTCTTACTGTTCCTATTGCCTAAGCATAGAATAACAATAAAAAAAAAACACTTATGTGTTAAGCCATCAGAACCGAACCGAACCAAAAACGGTGTTAAAAAACCGAGGTATGTATTGAACCGTAAGCTAACTGTATTGTTGCATCCCTAATAACTACTAATGAACAGTTAATATCTTAATAATAGACAGGTAATAAGTCAGTAGTTACTAGCATGAATTGTGACCTAAACTAAAGTGTTACCCATATTAGTTTAAGCAAGGATGCATTACAATGACAAAAGTGACAGTAAACACATTTATAACATTACAAATTGCTGTTCTTTTTAAATTGTACGTTCTTAAATGAATCCTGAAAATAATGTAGGCCTATTATGCATTAATAATAACCAGCAATAATAATAAAAATAATAATAAATGTGGTAACACTTTAGGTCACAATTCATGCTAGTAACTACTGGCTTATTATACCTGCCTATTATTAAGATATTAACTGTTCATTAGCAGTTTTAAAGTATGATCTTATTCTGCATCCCCTAATCCTACCCAAAACTTAAATGCAACTTCTACTCTACTAACTATTAATAAGCAGCTAAATAGTAGTTTATTAAGCTAGTAGTGTTAGTTAATGGTTTATTAATCCCATGAATTGTGACCTAAACTAAAGTGTTACCCATATTAGTTTAAGCAAGGATGCATTACAATGATAAAAGTGACAGTAAACACATTTATAACATTACAAACTGCTGTTCTTTTTAAATTGTACGTTCTTAAATGAATCTTGAAAATAATGTAGGCCTATTATGCATTAATAATAACCAGCAATAATAATAAAAATAATAATAAATGTGGTAACAACTTATGCTAGTAACTACTGGCTTATTACCTGACTATTATTGTTATTATATTAACTGTTCATTAGTAGTTTTAAAGTATGATCTTATTCTGCATCCCCCTATCCTACCCAAACCCTAAACGCAACTTCTACCCTAACTATTAATAAGCAGCTAAATAGTAGTCTATTAAGCTAGTAGTGTTAGTTAATGGTTTATTAATACCATGAATTGTGACCTAAACTGAAATGGTACCCTAATATGCGCTGAGCGTAATATATAGCGTTTACTATCCATGCTGACTCCAAAATACAGCAACAATAATGAAATAACACACATGTTGAGGTATGAATTTTTATGTGAATAAACACACACTTACTGAAAACCAAACACACACACGCACGCACACACACATAGTGTGAATATACATCTCAGCTCACATCAGAACAATCATTAGTACCTTTGAGTAATCTGTCCAGATCATCCGAGCCTGTTTATACCGCGGTAAATGTAGTATGAGAAACCTTCATCGGCCGTTCGTCAACATCCAGCAGCATTATATACACGTTTGAGCTTGATTCTGAATTGCTTTTATGCAGATTAGACGGCAAACGTCTGTAACAGAGGCTGGTGAAGTGTGATGGTGGCAGCTTAATAATGACTCTTCACTCGAGTTGAAACACGAGCCTTTGTTTTGACCTTTCAGGCCACTTGAAGATTCACCTGGTCAGCCGAAATGTCCCGGCCCAGAGCGAGCACATCCAGGTGTGGAGGCATTGCTTTTGCTCTATTGTCGTCTGTCTGCACTGATACGCTTGATCTGCCCATCATGGGGAAACAAGACTCCTGGCGGCCATCTTGGATCTGTAGCTGCAGGGTGTCTGTACTGTTGAAAAAAAAGTGGTGCTTCAAGTCAAAATCCCTTTTTAAAAAAAAAAAAAAAAAAACGAAATCCGTCGGGGTACGTGAGCAAAGGATCGATCCTCTCGCTATAAAAAAAGCCTGGAAAAGAGTTGAAATCATGTATGAGGAAACACAACTGGCGACGGCGCGGCCACAAATCAATTCAGCTGTCATTTCTAGCAAAAACAGCCGCTTTCATCTTTATCTTTTTTCCTGTGGGTTGAGACATTAACTGATTGTGATGTCATAAACTGTCTCCACTGAGTAATCGAGTGACTAATTAATCATGGTGGGCGGTTTATACTATGGTGGTGATGGTGGAAATATGGATTTTGCTAGGTCTGTTTATGCTACAGTGTGATTTCAATAAATGAGAATGAGCGTTTTTTTACAATGATGTCACAGAAGAGCTATTTAAGGCTCCTCAAAGAAGCTTTCAATAATCAGATCTTAAAATAGCCGTTCTTTTTCTTAATGGGATTAAATTCTGGTAACACTTAAAAATAATGCTTCATTAGTTAATGGGATAGTTCATCCAAAAATGAAAATGTGCTCATCATTTATTCTCCCTCAATTGGTTCCAAATGAGTATGAGTTTCTTTCTTTGGTTGGGTTATTTACTCAGCCTTCAGATTCCTGTTTGAAAAAAGCTGAATGTCTATAACCGATGATATCCATAGTAGAAAAAAAATACTATGTAAGTCAATGGTTACAGGTCTCCAACATTTTTCAAAATATCTTCTTTCCAAATGCGTATGAGTTTCTTTCTTCGGTTGGATTATTTACTCTCCCTTTCGCTTTCACAAACCTGTTTGAAAAATAGCTGCACATCCATTGACTTCTATAGTAGGAAAAAAATAAATACTATGGAAGTCAATGGTTACAGGTCTCCAACATTTTTCAAAATATCTTCTTTACAAATGCGTATGAGTTTCTTTCTTTGGGGTTATTTACTCACCCTTCGCTTTCATAACCCTGTTTGAAAATAGCTGAATATCTGTAACCATTGACTTCCATAGTAGGAAAAAAAATAAATACTATGGAAGTCAATGGTTTACAGGTCTCCAACATTTTTCAAAATATCTTCTTTTGTGTTCAACAAACAGGTTTGAGAAATGTCTGCAGTGTATAAAACACTTTGGAGGAGACGCATCCTAAGTTATTTTGAAAAATGTAACCTGTAACCATTGACTTCAATAGGAAAAACAAATACTATGGAAGTCAATGGTTACAGGTGTCAAACATTTTTCAAAATATCTTCTTTACAAATGCGTATGAGTTTCTTTCTTTGGGGTTAATTTCTCGCCCTTCGCTTTCATGAATCTGTTTGAAAAAAGCTGAATATCTATAACCAATGACTTCCATAGTAGGAAAAAAAATAATACTATGTAAGTCAATGGTTACAGGTCTCCAACATTTTTCAAAATATCTTCTTCCCAAATGCATATGAGTTTCTTTTTTCCGTTGGGTTATTTACTTTTCCTTCGCTTTCAAGAACTTGTTTGAAAAAGGTTGAAAAACTGTAACCACTGGCTTCCATGGTGAGAAAAACAAATACAATGGAAGTCAATAGTAACAGGTCTCCAACATTTTTCAAAATATCTTCTTTTTTCTAAATGAGTATGAGTTTTTTTCTTCGGTTGGGTTATTTACTCTCCCTTCATATTCACAAACCTGTTTGAAAAAAGCTGATTATCTATAACCAATGACTTCTATAGTAGGACAAAAGAAATACTATGGAAGTCAATGGTTACAGGTCTCCAACATTTTTCAAAATATCTTCTTTCCAAATGCATATGAGTTTCTTTCTTCGGTTGGATTATTTACTCTCCCTTTCGCTTTCACAAACCTGTTTGAAAAATGTAACCTGTAACCATTGACTTCAATAGGAAAAACAAATACTATGGAAGTCAATGGTTACAGGTCTCCAACATTTTTCAAAATATCTTCTTTACAAATGCGTATGAGTTTCTTTCTTTGGGGTTAATATCTCGCCCTTCGCTTTCATGAATCTGTTTGAAAAAAGCTGAATATCTATAACCAATGACTTCCATAGTAGGACAAAACAAATACTATAGAAGTCAATGGTTACAGGTCTCTAACATTTTCAAAATATCTTCTAAGTGAGTATGAGTTTCTTTCTTCGGTTGGGTTATTTACTCAACCTTCGCTTTCATAAACCTGTTTGAAAAAAGCTGAATATCTATAACCATTGACTTCCATAGTAGGAAAAAAAGAAATACCATAGAAGTCAATGGTTACAGGTCTCAAACATCAAAATATCTTCTTTTGTGTTTAACAAACAGGTTTGAGAAAGTGAAGGTTGAGTAAATGATGACATAATTGTGAGTTTTGGTTGTATCCCTTTAATATTAACATATATACTAAAATGAACTAAGTGAACAATACTTGTACAGCATTTATTAATCATAGTTTAGCATTTATGCATTATTAAAATCCACAGTTGTGCTTGTTAGCATCAGTTAATGCACTGTGCGTTAACTAACAATTATCAAGTTTATTTTCATAACATAAGCAAAGATGAATAAATGCTGTAATAAATGTATTGTTAATTGTTTGTTCATGTTAATAAATACATGAACTAATGGAACCTTATTGTAAAGTGTGATCGAAATTCTAAAATAACCTTTTTTCATTATTAAGCTTTTGATAATGTAATAGAACCATCAATTCCAATACAGAACAATCGGTTCATTAAGAGGAATAAGGAAATATGGGAAGAAAATATTTAATTTTAAGGTATAAATATAATAATTTTAATATAGAGGTATTAATAAGATTTAATAAGAGATATTAAGGCTGGATAAATGTGAGCATGCAGGAGAATTGTGGCCATTAGCGGGTCAGACAGCAGTAAGAGATGTTTAGAGATGGGGAATCCCTGGTGCAGAGCCGTACCTCTCATCTGCTGTGTTCAGCAGGATGCCAGGGGTTTGTTTACATGTAGTGCCACTGACTCTCCAGACCCATGTTGACTCCCCCAAGACCACCCAGAGCCGCTAAAAAACACACAGAGACACACACACCAAATCAGAAACACATCTACAGACATACCTCACAATGCATCTTCCATAGTGTTTTGGTTGGTCAATCGTAAATAATTATTGTTTAGTATTTTGCATACTGTAGACATTCATTCATTTTCCTTCAGCTTAGTCCCTTTATTAATCAGGGGTCGCCACAGCGGAATGAACCGCCAACTTATCCAGCATATGTTTTACACAGCGGATGCCCTTCCAGCTGTAACCCAATACTGGGAAAACTGTAGACATTGACAAGCATATTTTACTTGTTTTATATATTATTTTAGATTTAGAAGATTTGATTATGACGTTGATTTTTTTACTTACCCAGGCTGCATTGATAGATTACAAATGTTTAGCAATTAAAGTGAAATATTACTAATTAAAAAGCCCCTATTATAGGTTTTTGAAAATGACCTTTCATGTGGTGCGTAACAGCTTTAAGTGAAGTGAAATATCCAGCTGATGCTTAAATCTGAAAGTGCACCATGTTTAAAACTATTGATTCATCTATATCCCAGAGATGGGTTGCAGCTGGAAGGGCATCCGCTGCGTAAAACATATGCTGGATAAGTTGGCGGTTCATTCCGCTGTGGCGACCCCAGATTAATAAAGGGACAAAGCCGAAAAGAAAATGAATGAATGAATGATTCAGCTATAAAAGAGTTAACTCAGAGTGGTTCAAATGAATTGTCGCTGTAACGAGTCTTTAGCTGTGTCAGTGTGATGTCGATATGGAACTCAAAACCCGCCCATTTGTTGCACGTGAAACCCGGGAAAATTTAACTCCCCAGCTGTATTTAACTCCCCGCTGTGCTCTGAAGTGTGAGGGAAAGTTTTATTTTCCCTACCCAAAAATGAGGCTGTGAAGAGTTAGTGGCCTTGTGCTGTGTTCCCCTCATTTTTCTGACGAGTGCTTCAGTAATCTGCATGCTTACAACAGGGGATTTGTCGACTGTTTTTAAAGGAAGGATCAGAAAAGACTATTGATGTATGGGACTTTGTCAGAGCTTTAGGAACTTTATAGTACACAGCATCGGCGTTGCTAGGCCTATTTTAGGGGGGCTGTATTTCTACTCAGCCCCCCTAAATCTTTTGCGATTAGCTCATAAACTGTACACTAAATTATCGCCTCAGTCTCCTTTAAATTCGATATGAAAACAGCAGCAGAATTCGGTTCCTCCCCATCTTTTGTTTTTCATTTGATCAGCAGCAAACCAGCCATGGACAACGAGAGAACGAGGTGTGTGTTTATTGATAAATTGTTATAATATCTGCTTATTTGCAGTTCTTTGATATAGATAATCTTGTATCACCTGTATCCCAATGTCACGGAGGAGCGGTTGGGTTTTCTCTGCGTTCACCTCATCAGCACAACTGTTTCCTACTCTTAACGAACATTTCACTATTTTTATTTCAAAATAAACTACCAATATTAAACACTTTACAGTTCATGTGGCATTAACTATACCATACAGTCTTGCACAGAAAGGATTAAACACAGTGACAGAACCACTTAGAGAATGTACTCGTTTTAACTGTCACTGATTCACTGACAGAGATAGAAACATCTAGTGTTGGCTAGTATTTAAAAAAATACTTTTTATTTATTATCATTCAGATCGTGAAATATTTGAATTAGCCTGTAAGTTTAAAATTATATATTTATATGTATATCATTTAATTAGAAAAGTGGCAGTTTATTTATTTAATACATGAAAACAAAAAAATGCACTTGAATATAAAAAATGGTTTTTACTACAGTGAACAGGTGGGCTGAGCCCATTTGGCTTATTCAGAACTCAAATGACTATGAACGTCTATGTAATACAGTCGAATACTAGTATACAACTTTCTTTAAAAGAAAAAAAAATTCAAAAGGGGGGTAATATTTCTGACTTCAACTGTATGTTTTACCCTTCCAGCTCAGCTGCAACCCAGTACTGGTAAAAACCCATACACACTCATTCATTAAAGCCAATTGGTTAATCCAATTCACGTATAGTGCAGGTCTTTGGACTGTAGGAGAAACCGGAGCAGCCTGAAGGAAACCCATGCGAACACGGGAAGAACATGCAAACTCCACACAGAAATGCCAACTTATCCAGCCGAAGCTAAAACCAGGCACCTTCTTGCTGTGAGGCGACAGTGCTAACCACTGAGCCACCATGCTGCCATCATCAAAGTTTTTACTTGGAAATGACTCATTAATTTATCGACAATATTACAAATCAAGCAGTTGTTTGTTGTCCCTCAAACATAAAAACATTGAGATGTACCTGGTGGTCGGATCCCCATGTGTGACTGTCCGTCCATTACGAAACCTCCCATTGGCTGACCATCAGGAGTATACGGGCCACTGTGACCTACTGCACACACACACACACAAAATATACAAGACATGGTTAAGAAGGACAGTCATAACTCTCCATAACAGCCAACACATGTCCAGAAGAAAAGTGTAAACAGACGTGATGCGAACAACACTCCCTTTCCAACCCAGCAGAGCATTTATTGGAACCAGCCTATAAAAATGAGTCACGACAACTTGAAAAAGAAGTTTCGTGAACATTTTATGTGTGTGACCTGGTATTCATAATGTGAACGTCCCCACATGTGTAGCAATACCAGTAATTTTTGACATATTTTTTCAACCCAGGCTCATTATGGACATGTACCCCTATATACATTTTTTGAGAACGTGAAATATGTACCAGGAGCTGTTTTTTTTTTGCAGTTTTTGTTTTTGCGAATCCACTGGAGGGCGCTGTGTATGCTTTTTGAGATCTCAAATTTCTATCGCGAGTGCCATTCACGCCTGCTGTTCTCGTGTAAATCCACCAGAGGCCGCTGTCGACTGACTGACCCACTCTCCTCCTTCCCTAAACCCAACCGATAGTGTTTATAAAAGCAATCCAGAAAAAGAAAAGACCTCACCTGATTTTTACCACGTTCTCACCCTGTTATTTACTTGTTTGTTTTATGTTTTGCTTTTTGTTTTACCTGCTTTCTGGAACCGTTCTTTGTCGGACTCGAATCATGTCATCGTAGTCAACTCCTCTCTACATCTCAAGTCTGTCAACATACATGGCGAGCCACTGGGCAAACTGGTAACACCGCAAAAGCCATCTACACGAAGGTAAGCGGTCAGCTGGTAAGCGCGTAAAGAAACAGAAGCCGTTGGCAGCGTCACACTGCCCCGTAGCGTTCGTTTTAAAGATGAAATACAGCCATACGTTGCTCTGGCTACATAATTCGCGCTCTCCAGAAATGTATACGGGGCTATGTTTTCACAATGAGCCTGTTGCATTTTTTGGTTCCTATGAAGAAACTGTCTCAGACATCACACAGAATTAAGTGTTTAGACAATTTTAAAGTGCAGAATGTTTTATGTGAGGGTTGGTTTAGGGGTAGAGTTGGGGGAAGAGGACAGAATATACAGTCTGTACAGTGTAAACATCATTACGTCAATGGGAAGTCCCTCTAAAACATAAAAACCCAACATGCGTGTGTGTGTGTGAGAGAGAGTGTGCAATGAGACTCATATAGTTCCTATATGGCTCGATCTTTTGTTATAAATCAAGCTGAGCATAATTTATATCTGAAACCTATTGGTTTTAGTGGTCATTTACACGGAACTTGTTTTTAAAAACTGTAGACACGCTGCTAAGGAATGGTTTAAATAAAGTGCAGAAGTCTTTGTGAAGTGCTTTCTATGAACGCCAAATGAAACAGTTATCATGCCACTAATGTAAACAGAAGCTTGCAACACTTGCACCGCCTCCGAATTCTTCTGATTGGTCCACAGCTTTGAAACTGATGTCGATGAGAAGGCTGCGTGTTAAAATTTAAGTGTCTAAAAAACGCAGTATTCAAGATCATGTATGTCAAGCGCACGTTTGCATTGAAAAAACAAGGCAAAAGTAGTGCATCAGCATGGAAAAATGCGTTCTTTGTGAATGGCCACTTAGTGTCACAATCACCAGCGATCTTCTCCCCTTAGATCGCTGGTTTACATGCACAAACACCCATGGACTACAATCCACCATCATATGGACTACATCCCCCATACATGCACGACTCTGACATCACACACAACCGGTTCCAGATCTTCACTGATTGCACCCACAGCTGAAGCCACTCAACAACTGATTACACACACTACATAAGCAGAACATACACTCACTCCATTGCAGAGTCTTGTTACCTGTTCACAGTGTCAATTCAAAGCGTTTCCTTGTCTTGTTTTTGCCGTGTTTGGACCCTTGCCTTGTTTATCTGTTTCTGCCTGTCTGCTGCCATCCTTGTGACCATCTGCCTGCTATATTGACCACGATTCTGGATTTCCCTCATAAGACTGTTTGCTCCTGTCTTGATCATTGCTTGCCTGACCATCCCTCCAATAAAAGCCTGCGTTTGGATCTGCACCTTTGTTGTCATGTCACTTCCATGGTTACAGAAGACTCGGCCAAACATGGATCCAGCAGGACGTCTCTTCAGGCTAAGGCAAGGTATGAATTCCCTCGAGGACCATATCATCTCTTTTCTGGACATTGCCAATGACACCACTCTCCTGGACTGCATACTTATTGATTTTTTCTATGATGGACTAAACGAACCACTGAAATCCACCCTCATCCGTTATGGTCCTCGGGGGTCTTTCCAGCAAGCCCTAGATGTGGCTTTACGAGCCATTGGGTCAACCTTCACCGTAGGCGAGGTGGAGGAGACCCCTAAATGTTTTTTTGGGGGGGGCAATAGACAGCAAGACCCGCCGGCAACGGGGCTTGCTGTTCCCTCCAATAATACTATAATGCTGGCATCTCCTATACTCCTGTCCCCTGTTCACCAGCCTAGACCACAGCCAGTTGACAAAATGGCCGCCAACAGCCCAGTCAAGCACAAGAGGGCCACCTCCAGTTCTCCATGTCACAAAATGGCCACCTCCAGTCCTCCAGGTGACAAAATGGCCACTTCCAGTCCTCCAGGTGACAAAATGGCCACTTCCAGTCCTCCAGCTAACAAGATGGCCACCTCCAGTCCTCCAGCTAACAAAATGGCTGCTTCCAGTTCCCCAGTTCACAAAATGGCCGCCTCCAGTCCTCCTGTTGACAAAATGGCCGCTTCCAGTCCTCCAGCTCACAAGATGGCCGCCTTCAGTCCTCCAGTTGATAAAATGGCCGCCTCCAGTTCTCCAGCCGACAAAATGGCTGCCTCCAGTCCTCCAGGTGACAAAATGGCCACTTCCAATCCTCCAGCTAACAAGATGGCCACCTCCAATCCTCCAGCTAACAAAATGGCCGCTTCCAGTTCCCCAGTTCACAAAATGGCCGTCACCAGCCCTCCAGCTCACGCATGGGTAAGCGCCAATGTGCCACCAGCTCACAAGATGGCTTCCTGTTTCAAGTCCGTTCCGGTTATAGTTCCTGTTCCTGAAATGCCATCACCTGAGCCACCAGAGCTGTCACTGCCAGAGCTGCCAGAGCTGCCAGATCCTCAGTCACTGCCAGAGCTGCCACATCCTCAGTCACTGCCAGAGCTGCCAGAGTCGCCGCCGCCAGAGCTGCCAGAGTCGCCGCCCGCCAGAGCTGCCAGAGTCGCCGCCGCCAGAGCTGCCAGAGTCGCCGCCGCCAGAGCTGCCAGAGTCGCCGCCGCCAGAGCTGCCAGAGTCGCCGCCGCCCAGAGCTGCCAGAGTCGCCGCCGCCGGAGCTGCCAGAGTCGCCGCCGCCAGAGCTGCCAGAGTCGCCGCCGCCAGAGCTGCCAGAGTCGCCGCCGCCAGAGCTGCCAGAGTCGCCGCCGCCAGAGCTGCCAGAGTCGCCGCCGCCAGAGTCGCCGCCGCCAGAGTCGCCGCCACCAGAGCTGCCAGAGTCGCCGCCGCCAGAGCTGCCAGAGTCGCCGCCGCCAGAGCTGCCAGAGCCATTGACGCCGCCAGAACCCTCTGTATTCCCCGAATGGCGGGCGCCAGGCATTGCTGAATTCCCCGAATGGCGGGCGCCAGAAACCTCTGAACTCCCCGAATGGCGGGCGCCAGAAACCTCTGAACTCCCCGAATGGCGGGCGCCAGAAACCTCTGAACTCCCCGAATGGCGGGCGCCAGAAACCTCTGAACTCCCCGAATGGCGGGCGCCAGAAACCTCTGAACTCCCCGAATGGCGGGCGCCAGAAACCTCTGAACCCCTCGAATGGCGGGCGCCAGAAACCTCTGAACCCCTCGAATGGCGGGCGCCAGAACCCTCTGAACCCCTCGAATGGCGGGCGCCAAAACCCTCTGAATCCCTCGAATGGCGAGCATCAGAAACCTCTGAATTCCCCGAAGGGCGGGCGCCAGATTCTCCTGAATTCCCCGAAGGGCGGGCGCCAGATCCTCCTGAATTCCTTGAAGGGCCAGGGGCACGAGACCCACCTGAGTCCCACGAAGGGCCAGAGCAGTCACCTGAGTCCCACGAAGGGCCAGAGCAGTCACCTGAGTCCCACGAAGGGCCAGAGCAGTCACCTGAGTCCCACGAAGGGCCAGAGCAGTCACCTGAGTCCCACGAAAGGCCCGAGCTGTCACCTGAGTCCCACGAAAGGCCCGAGCTGTCACCTGAGTCCCACGAAAGGCCAGAGCTGTCACCTGAGTCCCCAGAAAGGTCAGAGCCGTCACCTGAGTTCCACAAAGGACAAGATTTACCACCTGAGTTTCAGGAAGGGCTGCCAGAGTCGTGTGACGTGCTAGAGACACGTGACTTCCCAGTACCGCCAGAGCCGTGTGACGTCCCAAAGCCTCCTGACCCACTGGGGTTATATGAACTGCCAGTGCTACTTGAACCTAAGCCTCCTGACCCACTGGGGTTATATGAACTGCCAGTGCTCCTTGAACCTAAGCCTCCTGACCCACTGGGGTTATATGAACTGCCAGTGCTCCTTGAACCTAAGCCTCCTGACCCACTGGGGTTATATGAACTGCCAGTGCTCCTTGAACCTAAGCCTCCTGACCCACTGGGGTTATACGAACTGCCAGTGCTCCTTGAACCCAAGCCTCCTGACCCACTGGGGTTATATGAACTGCCAGTGCTCCTTGAACCTAAGCCTCCTGACCCACTGGGGTTATACGAACTGCCAGTGCTCCTTGAACCCAAGCCTCCTGACCCACTGGGGTTAAATGAACCGCCTATGCCTCCTGAACCCAAGCCTCCAGACCCACTGGGGTTAAATGAACCGCCTATGCCTCCTGAATCCAACCCTCCAGACCCACTGGGGCTATCTGAGACGCCAGTGCCCCCTGAACCAAAGCCTCCTGACCCATGGGGGTTATATGAACTGCCTGTGCCTGCTGAACCTAAGCCCCAGACCAACTTCAGCTCCATACTCCAGGCCTTTCGCAGCTCCAACTCCATGCTCCAGGCCCTCCGCAGCTCCAACTCCATGCTCCAGGCCCTCCGCAGCTCCAACTCTATGCTCCAGGCCCTCTGCAGCTCCAACTCCATGCTCCAGGCCCTCCGCAGCCCCACGCTCCAGGCCCTCCGCAGCTCCAACTCCATGCTCCAGGCCCTCTGCAGCTCCACTCTCCAGGCCCTCCGCAGCTCCACTCTCCGGGCCTTAAACAGCTCCACGCTCCGGGCCCTCCGCAGCTCCACT
This sequence comes from Danio kyathit, assembly GCA_903798195.1. Lineage (NCBI taxonomy): Eukaryota > Metazoa > Chordata > Actinopteri > Cypriniformes > Danionidae > Danio > Danio kyathit. Next base: position 63,982,961 of record LR812519.1, on the reverse strand, counting down.
CTCCGGGCCTTTTGCAGCTCCACGCTCCAGGCCCTCCGCAGCTCCACTCTCCGGGCCTTCCCCAGCTCCACGCTCTAGGCCCTCCGCAGTTCCACTCTCCGGGCCTTCGGCTGCTTCATGCTTCAGACACCCCTCAGCTGCATGGACCTGGCCCTCCATCCCTCCCCCTGTTCCGCCTCCGCTCCACCTCCCGCCTGAACTATGATAGGAGTGTCTGGAAGCCACTCCTTAAAGGGGGGGCTCTGTCACAATCACCAGCGATCTTCTCCCCTTAGATCGCTGGTTTACATGCACAAACACCCATGGACTACAATCCACCATCATATGGACTACATCCCCCATACATGCACGACTCTGACATCACACACAACCGGTTCCAGATCTTCACTGATTGCACCCACAGCTGAAGCCACTCAACAACTGATTACACACACTACATAAGCAGAACATACACTCACTCCATTGCCGAGTCTTGTTACCTGTTCACAGTGTCAATTCAAAGCGTTTCCTTGTCTTGTTTTTGCCGTGTTTGGACCCTTGCCTTGTTTATCTGTTTCTGCCTGTCTGCTGCCATCCTTGTGACCATCTGCCTGCTATATTGACCACGATTCTGGATTTCCCTCATAAGACTGTTTGCTCCTGTCTTGATCATTGCTTGCCTGACCATCCCTCCAATAAAAGCCTGCGTTTGGATCTGCACCTTTGTTGTCATGTCACTTCCATGGTTACACTTAGACTGTATTTATCTCATCAGTTGAACTTGTTAATTTGAGCATGCATAGTCACACACCCAAACCCACACACACACAGACACAAATGCAAAATTCAACGCAACAATCAAAGCCCTGCATCTAATCCATGTTTGCATAAACCACTAATTTAAATATTTTTTACATAGTACACGATAACTTGTTCTGGGTGAATGGCACTTTTCACAGCTTTTCATACACTTGAGTTCTGAGAATTGAAATACTAAGGATTTAAGTACTTGCTAAATAGCTTCACACAGGTGAGTGGGCTTCACAAACCACTGTTGTGCTGAGAAACGCAGCCTTGTTGTAGAATGCACCCCCTCTGAAATGTGCATCTATTACCCATTTTTATTAATAGAGTTATGACACTAATGAGAGTGACTGAGGTGAGTTTTATGAATGGAATCCTTCCCTTACAGAATATATATATATTATTAGCCCCCGAATTATTAGCCCCCCTTTGATTTTTTTTTTCCTCTTTTTAAAATATTTCCCAAATGATGTTTAACAGAGCAAGGAAATTTTCACAGTATGTCTGATAATATTCTTTCTTCTGGAGAAAGTCTTATTTGTTGAATTATAGCTAAAATAAAAGCAGTTTTTAATTTTTTATGAACCATTTTAAGGACAAAATTATTAGCCCCTTTAAGCTATATTTTTTCCCGATAGTCTACAGAACAAACCATCGTTATACAATAACTTGCCTAATTACCCTAACCTGTCTAGTTAACCTAATTAACCTAGTTAAGCCTTTAAATGTCACTTTAAGCTGTATAGAAGTGTCTTGAAAAATATCTAGTCAAATATTATTTACTGTCATCATGGCAAAGATAAAATAAACCAGTTATTAGAAATGAGTTAATAAAACTATTATGATTAGAAATGTGTTGAGAAAATCTTCTCTCCATTAAACAGAAATTTGGGAATAAAATAAACAGAATAATTCAGGGGGGCTAATAATTCTGACTTCAACTGTGTGTATATATATATATATATATATATATATATATAAATAGATTGACTTTGAATACAATACCGATGAGATTAAGTGAAGTGAATTGTTTAATGTGTGGTTTAGTTGAAAACAACAACAACATTATTATGTTTTCCACATAAATGTTTGCTTAAAACCCACCAAAAAGCCTAATTTGGCTCATTACATCAGACTACACTACAGTCAATATTTTATTTTACATTTATTTGTAAACCTAGTGCGTTTTAAAATGCATACAACCAAGCTAATACAACCAGTATATAATGTTCATAGTACATCCATTTGTAAATATCACCATAGTTTTTCTATAACTGCACTTTATAACTTATACCTGTATCCTGCACTTGCTGCTATTGCACTCCTGGTTAGACCTAAACTGCATTTCGTTTCCTTGTACTTGTACATGTGTAATGACAATAAAGTTGAATCTAATCTAAAAATATTAAAACCACTACCTCCGTGTCTCATCTCGGGAGGCTTTTTTCTGTGTATTCATGACAATTTGCTTTTGTATAATGTTATTATTGTTATTATTATTTATTATATGCATAATATTATTTCAAATTTCTTTTATTAGGTTTTTACATGGAATATCAACCACAACATTCATTTTATAATTATCTTTCCATGTTAATGTTAACACCACCCCAAATAAACACTTCCCTTCCTCAACAGCCTCTAACGTCCCATTGCGAAAAAAAATAAAAAAATAAATAAATGTAATAAATAATAATAATAATAATAATAAAGGTAAATAAAATAAAATGAAACAAAAATAAATAAAAGATGAAAATGAATGATAAATATGTATTCATATATTATTGCTCAGCTTAAGAATCAAGAGAGTTAGCCAGCAGATAATCTAAAAAGGGGCGCCACAACTTGTCAAAGGTCTTTAAAGAACCAGTAAGTGACAGTCTAATTTTTTTCCAATTTAATGCAAGAAAACACTTCATTTATCCATGCATCAAAAGAGGGTGGAGAGAGAGACATGTTTCCACTTTAAAAGGATGAGACGTCTCGCTATTAAAAGTAGTAAAAGCTAAAGCCTTTCGGAGCATTACTGAAAGGTTAGCATCTACTGCCAACCCAAAAATGGCCAGAAGTGGATTTGTATCCAGATCTATGTCGAATGCAACTTTCAGAGTTTTAAATATTTTAGTCCAATAATCAAATAATTTAGGGCATTTCCACAACCTGTGGATGAGATCCGCTGGTGACTGCTTGCACCTATTACATGCATCGCTGACAAAGGGGTATATTTTAGCAAGTCTAGCATCAGTGTATGTAGAATCTTACATTGTATAAGACCATGTCTTGGACGTATAGAAGAGGTGTGTGTGAGCTCAAGAATATGCTCCCAGTGTTCATCAGATAACTCAAAACCTTAGTTCTCTTCCCAAGCGCCTCTTGCTTGATTTGCAGAGCTTGGATTAATATTGTGATTCAGATATGCATAATATTGTATTTGTTTTAATAAAAACAAGTTTAGATTTGTCCACCTGTCGGGTTTTGGAGACGTATGCGTCACCATATGGGGCATAAGAATAAGACGTGTGTTTGGATATAACTCAGTTTTTTTGACCACACTTTCTTATTGTTCATCTGTTCGTTTGTTGGAAATTAGAACTGAATTTAGAAATAGTTTTGAAGCAAATCTCTGCAAAATAGAGCCCTTAATGTTTCTTGGGCTTGACAAACCACCTGGAGACACTCTTTTTACTCTTTCCTCTCCATATGCACCAGATACTTTGCCAAAAAACTGCTAAGCTAAGTTAGACCTGTCATGGCATCTACAGTTGCAATCAGAATTATTCAACCCCCTGATTTATTACCCCCCCTGTTTATTTTTTTCCCCAATTTCTGTTTAACGGAGAGAATTTTTTTTAACCCATTTCTAAACATAATAGTTTTAATAACTCATCTCTAATAACGGATTTATTTTATCTTTGCCATGATGACAGTAAATAATAATTTACTAGATATTTTTCAAGACACTTCTATACAGCTTAAAGTGTCATTTAAAGGCTTAACTAGGTTAATTGGGTTAACTAGGCAGGTTAGGGTAATTAGGCAAGATATTGTATAATGATGGTTTGTTCTGTAGACTATTGAAAAAATAAATAGCTTAAAGGGGCTAATAATTTTGACCTTAAAATGGGTTTTAAAAAATTAAAAACTGCTTTTATTCTAGCCGAAATAAAACGAATAAGACTTTCTCCAGAAGAAAAAATATTATCAGACATACTGTGAAAATGTCCTTGTTCTGTTAAACATCATTTGGGAAATATTTAAAAAAGAAAAAAAAATTCAAAGGGGGTTCAATAATTCTGAATGCAACTGTATATATTGCTGCTATGATGGTTTAAAGTGCTTCTTGTGTCCTCATTTGTAAGTGGCTTTGGGTAAAAGCATCTGTTAAATGAATGAATGTAAACGTGCCTGCTCTGTTGGACTGGTCAATCATCGGCTGGACGATTCTCCTCCTGGCGTTGATAAACCTGACAGAGAAAAAGAAAGAAAGGGGCTGAAAAATGCACAATAAAAGCACATTCATTTTTTAATTAACATTATTGGCTTAAAGCCGGGGTGTCCAAACTCGGTCCTGGAGGGCCGGTGTCCTGCATAGTTTTGCTCAAACTTGCTTTAACACACCGCCTGGTTTCTAGTATACCAAGAAAGAGCTTGATTGGTTCAGGTGTGTCTAATTGGGGTTGGAACTAAAATATTTAGGACACTGGCCCTCCAGGACCGAGTTTGGACACCCCTGGCTTAAAGATTAGTAGTGGTGTAGTGGATCACAAATCTCATGGTTCGGATCACACTACGGTTTTTGAGTCACGGATCGGACCATTTTTCAGATTAGCAAAAAAGGAAGGAGACTAATATCATTTGCTTTCCATTTATACACAAATATTACTGCAAAAATCATTGGTTTTAACAAACGTAACCTTAGAACCTGTAATTTTAATAAAAATCTAAATAAAAAAAAGGAAAAAAAGGAAAATATTCAATACGAAAAATGATCTTGGCTACTGTTGCTGATAATGCTAAATATAGAAATCTAACATCTTGTACAAGAAATCATATTTATTTTCAATTAATGATTCAACAATTCACACATTTTTGAAAACCTATTCAGTGACATAATTTTGATGGTTGTTTGTCGCCACCCACTGGTTACGCAATGTAATTGCAACAACATTCACCAGCGTCATGTTCCATTAAACAGTGATTTTAATCTTTACCATAAACATCAGTGTTTATATCTGAACTATAAACTGTTCTCCCAGTACTTCTGTGTTATTTAAGTGTTAATTTTTAGTTAACAAACTGAAAAAGTGTAAAAACTGCATGGATCTCTCTCCATCAATCGCAGATTTGAATGCAGCACTTTGAAGGATTAATAAACATATGCAAATCATTACCAATTATTATTCATGTTGCGCGGATTTGAATTGAGATCCCTGATCTTTTAATGTTTAATCGTGCAGGTTTACACTGAATGCATTAACGCAGGCTAAAAAAACAGTGACAGAAAACACCTTTAATTAATAACCTAAGAAAGCATTTAGGTATAGGTCCCACCACAAAAGCCAAAATGCTTTCATATACTTGATTTGAATGGCAGGGGAGGCGATCTCTCTGCAATTGTTGTAAATGTTGGATTAACCTATACAAGTTCAAAAAAGTTATTAATCCTGCAGGTTGCGTGCGTTCCGAACTGTGGGTTGTCAACCGTGATCCGTTACACCCCTAAAGGCTAGCATCAGTAAGATTATTCCTCATACTGGTTATGGATTTGGACGAATACAGTGTTTGGAGTGCAGCTTGTCTACCGTTTGTGCAAAAAGACAAAAATGATTTCTCAAAGCTTATTAAGTCTGAAATGATCAGGGCGGATGTTTTACACAGCAACCCAGTACTGGGAAACACCCATACACACTCATTCACACACACACACACTCATACACTACAGACAATTTCCTTTAATTCACCTATATAGCGCATGTCTTGGGACTGTGGGGGAAACCGAAGCACCTGGAGGAAACCCACGCAAATACGGGGAGAACATGCAAACTCCACACAGAAATGCCAACTGACCCAGCTGGGACTCAAACCAGCGACCTTCTTGCTGTGAGGTGACAGTGCTAACCACTAAGCCACCGTGCCACCCATTAAATATTCATTAATTCATTCTCTTTTCAGCTTAGTTCCTTTATTAATCAGGGGTCGCCACAGCGGAATGAACCGCCAACTTATCCAGCATGTTTTACGCAGCGGATGACCTTCCAGCTGCAACCCATCACTGGGAAACATCCATTCACACTCATACACTACGGACAATCTAGCTTACCCATTTCACCTATACCGCATGTCTTTGAACTGTAGGGGAAACCGGAGCACCCGGAGAAAACCCACACAAATAGGGAGAGAACATGCAAACTCCACACAGAAATGCCAACTGACCCAGCTGAGGCTTGAACTAGCGACCTTATTAAATATTCAGTCTATGCAAAAATGACAACAACATAATGCTATTTATGCCCTCAGGACTACTTACAGATGATTTTGTTTTCATCATTTTTCAAAATATCTTCTTTTGTGCTCAACAGAAGGAAAAAACTTTGACAGAATATTCAGTTTTCTTCAAAATGCCCCCTTTAAAACCCAATATACATTTTTATGAACACAACCTAGCAACCACCCAGAACATGCTAGTGCCTTGGCGCCAAATTTTGCACGGCTGACATTTACTTCAGAACACAAACACACACACATACACACACAAAAGTCTAGTTTATTTTAGCACCGAACATAAATTAGCCCCGAACTTCAATGCTTTCGGCGTTTATTCCCATGCTATGCTTGACCTGCGACCCGGTGACTCTGTGACCTCACACCCCGGGCCGCTCTGCTCTTTCTCAGTGTAAAACATGCGCTGTGACCTCTGACCGCCGAGTGCCACGACAGCAGTCCACACATGATTAATGAGCGCTGCGCTTCAGTCCAGGTGCTGCGCTTCACAGAGCGAGAGGAGCTGCACTTCTGTTGCAGAGGAAGTCAATTACACACACACACACACACACACACTGCCAGAGGTGGCCAGATCACAAACGCTAAACACCATATGATGCTTCTTTTCTGCCTTTACAGTTGAAGGCAAAATTATTTGCCCACTATTAACTATTTTATATATATTTATATACTGTAGGTTAACTATGTTTATACATATATAAAGTTTATACTATAACTTTAACTGTTAAAAGCTACTACACTGTAAAACCCAACAGTCAACTTTATCAAATGAAATGAGTGTAGTTAACTCAAAATTGACTGAAAATGTATTCTACTTATTTGAAAAGAGTTTTGAACTCAGTGTTGAAGGTAATGAGTTAATTAAATACCTCATTACTTCAACTTAAATGCAGTAAGTTCACAGAACTCATACAGATTAGTTTTTTAACTCAAATGGTTTGTAGCAATCGATTTCCTCAAATGGTTTGAGTTACCTTAACTTTTTGGATTTAACAGTGTAGTTAATTAGTTAAAGTTATCAGTAACTATTAAAGTGATGGTATAATAACCTTAACTTTTTCGAATTTGATCGTAATGCAATAATGTGCACCTTTTGTAAAGCTGTTTTGAAATGACAAATTAACTTGAACTATTAGCCTGGGAGATTTAAATTATTTTTCAACATGTTTTTAAATATGATAGTTTTAATAACTCATTTCTAATAACTCATTTCTTTCGTCTTTGCCATGATGACAGGACATAATATTTTACTGCCAATTTTGCAAGCTACTTAATTAGTAACTAATAAAGTGATGGTAACTAATAACTTTGACTTTCCGAATTTGATCGTAATGCAATAATTTGCACCTTTTGTAAAACTATTAGCCTGTGAGATTTAACTCTTTTTCAACACATTTTTAAACATAATAGTTTTAATAATTCATTTTTAATAACAAATTTCTTTTGTCTTTGCCATGATGACACGACATATTATTTTGCTGCCGATTTTGCAAGATACTAGTATTCAGATTAATGTGCTTTAGGTTATTCAGGCAAGTGAGACAGCAGTGGTTTGTTCTGTAGCCAATCGAAAAAACTAATTTCTTAATAGGGCTAATAATATTGACCTTAATAATGTTTTTAAAAGAATACTAAACTGCATGTTTTCTAGTCCAACTAAAAGAAATAAGACTTTATCCTGAAGAAAAAAATATATTACAGGAAATACTGTGAGACTTTCTTTGCTCTGTTAAGCAATGCTTTGAAAAGAAAATGTGAAAAACAATGAAAATTTCACACAATGGCTAATAATTTTGCCTTCAGCTGTACATCACAGCCAACTTCATAATCAAAAGACAAAAAGAAGCATTTTCTTCTGAGGCAAAATTGCAATATATATATATATATATATATATATATATATATATATATATATATATATATATATATATATATATATATATATATATATATATATATATATATATACACATACAGTCATTTTTAAAACGAGTGAATTTATTTTGCTTACTGTGGCCACAAAAAAATAAATTTTAGTGTTTTTACATTAATTACAGGGTTTCTGCAAGTTTCTTCAGTTTCTTTTTTAGGACCATTATGAATGAAATTGTAGACTTTAGACAGGGCTAAAGATCAAGAAAGTTTTCTACTGGCCCGGTTACTTCTGTAAATAGTTTTTGTATTAATGGAAGATCATGTAAAGGGATGTGCTGGTTTAGTTTTCTATCCCTGATTAGGGAATTTAATTAGTAAAATTTGCTGTAAAATGTCTTACATCTTTTGTGAATTGTCTCTCTTCGCAATAAAAAACTTGTAATTGTAAAAATGTAAAAATAAAGTTCTGAAATGGATTATTGGTGATTGCGTGTCGACCCAATTGGGTAGCTTTACTTGGACATAAGAAAATTAAGACCTGTTTAAAATGATTAAACACCTACAACACAACATTTCAGTGAGTTTAAGACTTTTAAGGCCTAATATTTTGTTTTAGAAATTTAAGACATTTTAAGACTTTAAGACCCCACAGATATTATAACAATACTAAAATTCTCAAAGAGAAAATAAAATATTTACCCGTTTTGTGTCTTTTATGTCTAGGATGTGACAGAAATTGATTTTGGGGTAAAATTAAAAATTAAAACACTAATTTAGAAAGAAATGTTAGATTACAGCACCGCATATATACGGTGTTGTTCAGAAGTTTTTTTACTGAGAGAAAGTAATGCTTTCATTCCGAAAAGATTGATCAAAGTGACCATATAAACATTTATAATGTTATAAAAGGTTTCTATTTCAAATAAAGGGTGAGCTTCTGAGCTTTCTATTTAACATGAATGCTAATTGTGAAAACAATTTTTTTTGTATGCTACACTAGTTTTAAACATGATAATAATATTAACAACAATAATAATAATAATAATAATAATAATAATAATAATAATAATAATAATGTTTCTCAAGCAGCAAATCTTCACATTAGGCTGATTTCTGATGGATCGTGTGACACTGAAGAATAATGATGCTGAAAATTCAGCTTAAGATATTATATGTTACAATATATTCAAATAGAAAAAAAGTTAATTTAATCTGTATTAACATTTCATAATATTACTGCTTTTACTGTATTTCTAATCGATTACATCAGCCTTTTTGTGGCAAACAGGAAAACATTGAACTTTTTTATTTAAATGAAGTTTAATTGAAGTTGCCATACAATTTTAAAGTCTGCATGAACAAGAAGCTGCAACTTTTTTTTCTTTTTTCGTATTGTGACGCAGTTCCTAGAGAAATGCTATATTAAATGAGAAAACAGTGGGCGTGGCTTGTTTTTTTTCTAATGCAAGCTGATTGGATGTAGTAAAGTAGGCGTTTCATTCCGAAAGATCAGGAAAAGGGTTTGGGGAGAATTATTACAACCTAACCGACTGCTCACCATTTCTGTTTGTTGTTAAAACTGACAGTCTGAGGGGGCGTGGTTAACTATGTTAGCCACGCCCAATACCTCAAACAGACCTAATCTGAGAATTTAACTGAAAACAAACAGGAAGTGCATTTCCAGATTTCAATTAAACATTACAAGGACAAGCTATTTTATTTGTCTTAACGACATGGCCAGATGAATTGTTCACCACAAAACGAGCAATGTGAGCTAACAAAGTCAATATGGTTAGTTTTGATTTCATGTGCGCTTTAAGTTGAGTCAACTTTTTGTTTTTAACCATATTATAAACACTGCAGCATCTCCCGCTCCGCCCGTTCACAGACCAATCACAGAGCGGAGCCCAATGCACAGTGCTTTAAAAGCTGACCCCACACTGAACCCCTCTTCTCACCACGAGACCACGTTTACGAGCTTCATGCCTCTGCCTGTTCATTGCAAACACACACACACACACACACACACACACACACACACACACACACACACACACACACACACACACACACACTCGTACACGGCCCGACATGCACGCCAAACACATAACAACGCTACGCAGCAAGTCAAATATTTGGGGGCCCTTTCTTGTGCACGAGGGAGCAAAGAAACACACAGTATACCTTCAGTCCACAATCCAACACTCAGCATAACTGCAGGACCACAGAGAGTTAAATATGATGGTATACTGAGGTACAATACATTGCAATTGAATTAAAGTAAATATAAAAAATAAATAAATAAATAAATAAATAAGTAAAATGGAAGTATTTAGTATTTTAACAGGTGGTTTTTCTTTTGTTTATAGTCAATTTAAAAGTATTATATTATATTATATTATATTATATTATATTATATTATATTATATTATATTATTTTATATTATATTATATTATATTATATTATAAATTTTTCTTCGGCTTAGTCCTTTATTTATCAGAGGTCGCCACAGTGGAATGAACTGCCAACTATTCAAGCATATATTTTACACAGGGGATGCCCTTCCAGCGGCAACCCAGCACTAGAAAATATTATATTATATTATATTATATTATATTATATTATATTATATTATATTATATTATATTATATTATATTATATTATTTTATATTATATTATATTATATTATTTTATATTATATTATATTATATTATTTTATATTATATTATATTATATTATATTATTTTATATTATATTATATTATATTATTTTATATTATATTATATTATATTATATTATATTATGTTATGTTATGTTATATTTTTATTTGTTAATGTAATTTCATAAGTACAGAAGCTTTTTGCAATTACACCATCAACCTGACTACTCTAAATATTTAGTCTATTTTTAATAATTTTGAATAAATATTTTCCCTGTATTTTCCTCCACAATAAATAGTCCCATTCATGTTTTTAAAGCCCATATAAACAAACATAAACATTTTTTATTTATTACATTTCGATATTATATTATATTCCAATATAATGTCATGCACAACACCCGAGATTAGATATTAAAAAATTAACAGACGATTATATGACAACTGACACAAGCTAAGAGCAATAATTGTATAAAATGTAATTAAATTAGATATTAGATATTAGATACTAAATAAATGACATACTGCAAAAAGACAAATATCTGCCTTAAATGTTATAATTTTCTTCATTTTCATCATTTTAAATGAAACTAATAAGTGTGTTCTCAAATATAAAATATATCATTAATTATAGACCATTTTGAGGAAAGTAAACAATAACAATGGTCCTAACATATTTCCTGTTATACGTTTTTAATTTCCATAGCTTCTGGGAATTGACAAAGCTTGACATATTCATACATAATGTTATGATAGCTGTTTTGATGTAAAGTTATGATTAGATTGCCTTTTTTTTACAGTTATGAAACAGTTTGACAATAAACAGGAAATGTTCATGGGTCAATGACATGACCACACTGAAATGGTCTATATAGATTATAAGCCTTTTAAAACAAAATACCCATTTGAAAATAATATAATCATCATAGTGCACTGTATAAAATATTTCTGGGTTTCATGCAATTCCTTCATGTGGTCCCAACACAAATTAAGTCATTTAACTGAATTGTTTTCACAAATTTAAGTGGCTTGAACATAAAATAATGAAGTTGTCCCCTAAAAAAACTCAAGAATTGTGTTGATTCAGCTCATTTTAAATAAGTTTGAGTGTAGATTTTGCTCTGTCATGCATAAAAAGGTCAAATAAATGTACATTTACAAATTTCTTGATTATACATCACTATTATTTTTAAAAAAAGTGGTTAGCACTGTCACCTCAAAGCAAGAAGGTCGCTGGTTCAAGTCCCGGCTGGCCCAGTTGGCATTTCTGTGTGGAGTTTGCATGTTCTCCCTGTGTTAGCGTGGGTTTCCTCCGGGTGCTCCGGTTTCGCTCACAGTCCAAAGACATGCGCTATAGGTGAATTGAATAAACTAAATGATCCATAGTGTATGTGTGTTGATGAGAGAGTGTATGGGTGTTTCCCAGTACTAGGTTGCAGCTGGAAGGGCATCTGCTGCGCAAAACATATGCTGGATAAGTTGGTGGTTCATTCAACTGTGGCGACCCTAGATTAATAAAGGGACTTAGCCGAAAAGAAAATGAATGAATGAATGAACTTGTATTTTTAATCATTTTGCAGAAATATTTTTTCCTGTGGTTCCTTTCACAATAAATAGCACATTTCATGTTTTAAAGCCCATACAAACTGCTTTTTAAAAACATTTTTAATTTATTGGATTTCAATATTTTCGTATTTTAATATATTGCATTATAATGTCTGAGTCCGACTGTGCATAAATCCCGAAATTAGATATAAGAAATTAAAAGATAATTATATGACATCTGACACAAACAAAATGCAATATACATGTAATTATATATATTAATACATATATATTTTTAGATGAATGACAGAATTTATTTAGCTACCTTTTCTAGCACAAACTGCAAAAGATAAATATCTGCCTTAAATGTTATCATGTTCTTCATAATTCACAATTACAAAATATATAATAGAATTAATTATATATAAATTATAAGCCTTTTAAAACTAAATATCCATTTGAAAATTATATAATCAGCATAGTTTGAACAAAACCTTGAATTAAGACTAAATGTTTGCTCATTGTCATGAATAAAAAAAAAGTGCCTTTAAAATGTACATTTACAAATTTCTTAATTATACATTATCACTATTATTTACACTACCGGTCGAAAGTTTGGGGTCAGTAGGATTTGTAAATGCTTTAAAGTAAGCTTCTCCTGCTCACCAAAGCTGCATTTATTTCATCATATATACAGTACAAATTGTAAAATTGTGAAATGTTATTGCACGATAAACTAACTGTTCAAAAGTAGTTTATAATTTAATTTAATCTTTTATTCCAGTGATTTTAAAGATGAATTTTCAGCTTCATTACTTCCGTCTTCAGAGTCACATGAAGCTTCAGAAATCACTGTAATATTAAGTATTATTATTATTATTCATTCATTTTATTTTCGGCCCTTTATTAATCAGAGATTGCCACCGTGGAATGAATCGCCAACTTATCCAGCATATGTTTTATGCAGCGAATGCCCTTCCAGCTGCAACCCAACATTGGGAAACACCCATAGACTCTTGCATTCACACACATACACTACGGCCAATTTAGCTTATTCAATTTACCTATAGCGCATGTATTGGACTGTGGGGGAAACCGGAGCACCCGGAGGAAACCCATGCAAACAGCGACAGCGACATTGTTGCTGTGAGGCGATTGTGCTACCCTCTGTGCCACCGTGATGCCATTATTATTATTATTACTACTATTAATATTATTATTATTAATGGTAATAGTAATAAAAGCAATAATGACTGGAGTAATAATTTCATCTGAAACCTCATGCAGTAAGAAAGCAGTTATTTAAAATTATAATAAATATTTAACAATTTAAATTTTTTTTACATTTAATAAATACCGTCTTGATGACCAGAACCATTTTCTTTTTAAAAAAACATGAAAAAAGGTCCCACTTTTTTATTAAGTGGCCTTAATTAAAATGTACTTACACTGAAATTAATAATTTGTTACAATGTACTTCTTGTGTAAATACACGTTTTTACAATTTACTTATGCTTGATTAAATACCTGTATGTAATTCATTTCTGTAATTACATTTGTAAATAGACTGTTGACCATCACTTATACCTTAACCCACACTTAAACCTACCAATACTAACAAACCTGTCCATAAACATACCCATATCCCAATTCAAGAGCACCAGAAGTGTTCTGCAATACATTATCAACACAGTAAGTACATTGTATTTATTTTTTGATGCAAGTACATAGTTAAGGACACTTAATATAAAGTGGGACCAAAAAAGAAACCTGACCCCAAACATTTGACCTGTAGTGTAAAAAAAAAAAAAAAAGCTTTCTCGACATTTCCACACTGTATATAAAATCTTGCTGCCTTAAATCATTTAGTTAATTCAAATGACATTTCCTTGTCATCTCAACTTACATTAGTCAAACTGACTAAAAATCTTAAGTTAAACCTAACTACAAAAAATTAGTTGAAACCTGATTAACTTATTAAAATAAATTAAAATAAATTTGAAATTAATAAAAAATTGTTGTCATGACTTTTGTCCTATCATATTTTATTTAAGAGAAAAAAAAAAGAGCAACGGATTTTGTTTGATGTGCTCTCAGACGTTTGGACTGGAGCACACATTCCTGCGCCTCACAGTTTACATGAATCCACCCTGTGATATTTGTAGCCTATTGAACCTAAAAGTCCTCAAGAAACGTTGCTGTCTGGAAAGCGGAGACAGAAAGTGTTCTTCTGCTGGCGGTGTATGTAGTGAGGTCAGTGGGAGGACAGTGTTCCTCTTTATGAGTGTGTGTGTGTTTAAATAAACCGCTCCAGCTGTTCGCTGTGATAATTTCTGTTTAATTTGACAGCAGCTCGTTTTCGCCCTCACCTGTTTCCTCTGCTTCAGACTCGCTATCGGCTCTTGCTTTTGTTGGCTTTTCAAGAGCGACTAATGTCTTTTCATTCTGCTCGTTCGGATGATAATTAGTTGTCATTTTTGATCAGGAAAGGGCTCTAGAGGTTTGCATATTGTTTACGCCGATGAGCCAAAAGCCATATGAGAAAATGTTCTGCTGATTAAAATGTACTTTGTGTAATAAAATCTGAACTAACTACTTTTATTAGTCACAGATAAATAATTAGACATGACTCAATTAATCTGAGTATGCAAACAGTGCAGAATTTTTACAAGCCTCTATACTGTATAGAGCCCATTCCTTCATGTTGTCCCAACACAAACTGATTAAGTTAACTTAATTGTGTTTATACATTTAAGTGGATTGAACATAAAACAATTAAGTTGACCCACCGAAAAACTCAATTTTAAATAAGTAGTTTGAACAAGCAGCAAAAATCAAGTATTAAGCGCAGATGAGAGAGAAATTATTTAGAAGATAACCTTCAAATTAATACTAATTATTAAATAATTACAGTTAAAGCTGAAAAATAAAACATGATTTGCCATTTTGTTGTTGCGAATGTTTTTATTTTTGTTTCTAATTTGTTTTTGTGATGTTTGGTGAGGGTTTGCTTTGGTAGAACTTTAGATTAAGCATATTGCAAGAAACACAGTGGAAAAAACATGAATTATTTAATAAAATATTTGTTTTTTTAACTTTAAAACAGGCAATAGTGGAAATTCAAAAGCAAAAAAAAAAATTTAATGTCATTTTTTTTATATCATCTAGACAGAAGTACAACATTCCCAAGGAATTCGTGAAATGTTTGATTTATTTAGGATTTTATGAGTTGTATGCCATTATTAGTGTATAAAAAAGAACATTTATATTATACAGAGTTGTCAAAAGTCAAAATTATTAGCCCCCCTGAATTATTAACCCCCTGTTTATTTTTCCCCCAATTTCATTTTAACCAAGAGCAGATTTTTTTCAACATATTTCTAAACAGAATAGTTTTAATAACTCATCTCTAATAACTGATTTATTTTATCTTTGCCATGATGACAGTAAATAATATTTTACTAGATATTCTTCAAGACACTTCTATACAGCTTAAAGTGACATTTAAAAGTTTAACTATGTTAATTAGGTTAACTAGGCAGGTTAGGGTAATTAGGCAAGTTATTGTATAACAGTGGTTTGTTCTGTAGACTATCAAAAAAAATAGCTTAAAGGGGCTAATAATTTTAACCTTAAAATGGTTTATAAAAAATTAAAAACTGCTTTTTTTCTAGCTGAAATAAAACAAATAAGACTTTCTCCAGAAGAAAAAATATTATCAGACATACTGTGAAAATTTCTTTGCTCTGTTAAACATCATTTGGGAAATATTTAAAAAAGAAAAAAAAATCAAAGGAGGGCTAATAATTCTGACTTCAACTGTATATATTAGTGCTGGGCAATTAATCGAAAAGTTATCGAAATCGTGATTCAGGACGTAAAATCAATTTAAATTTTCAGGACGATCTTTTCAATTACTTTCCCTACCACATGTGGAGTCAAGTGACCCTGCTCTGTTAATTGCTGAGGCTGATTGATACTTCTGTGGCAACTTTGCAGCCACATCTGATCTTTGGCCAAGCAGGGCGATGGACCTCTTCTTGAGCCTTTGCACTGCATTGATGATGATTAGAATCTGCGCCAGATATGTCTTGAGATGGCATATAACAATAATAATAAAAACAATAACAATAATAATAAAAACAATAACAATAATAATAATAATAATAATAATAATAATAATAACAATAATAATAATAATAACAATAATAATAAAAACAGTAGCAATAATAATAAAAACAACAACAATAATAATAATAATATTAACAATAATAATAATAATAATAATAATAAAAACAGTAGCAATAATAATAAAAACAACAACAATAATAATAATAATAATAATAACAATAATAATAATAATAATAATAATAATAATAATAATAAAAACAGTAGCAATAATAATAAAAACAACAACAATAATAATAATAATAACAATAATAATAATAATAATAATAACATTAACAACAACAATAATAATAACATTAACAACAATAATAATAACATTAACAATAATAATAACAATAATAATAATAATAACAATTATAATAACAATTCTCTTCTTATGGAGAGCCGCAGGGAGTGTGTGTAATATTAAAGGAAAAATCTGCGCATGGAGGACGCTGATAAATGTGTGTAATGGAGCACAGTTAGCATAGCAAAACAGATACGCTTATCAGCTTAAAGGAAGATAGCGAGGAGAAAAAAACGCTTTCCATATCTGCGGCTCTCGATGGCCAAGGCTGCGAGCTTCAGTCAAACAAACAACTGAAAAAGACTTGAAACATGGAGAGAACGAGGTATTACTGCATTAACCGAGGGCTGAGATCTGCTGCGAGGGCAGCTATTGTTAGCGCGACCACAATGTGTTTCTGTGTGGTGAATTATGGGCCGCCGAGAGCAAAAGCCATAGAAACTCAACAGACATTTAGAAACCAAACACTCTGACTATGAAAACAAGCCTGCTGAGTTTCTTTAAGTGATCTGTCTGTCTGACTGCCTGTCTGTTTATCTGTCTGTCTATCTGTCTGTCTGTCTATCGATCTGTCTATCTATCTGACTGTCTGTCTATCTGACTACTCGTGTATTTAACTGTCTGTCTATCTGTATATCTATCGATATGTCTGTCCGTCTGTCCATTCATCCATCCATCTATCTATCTATCTATCTATCTATCTATCTATCTATCTATCTATCTATCTATCTATCTATCTATCTATCTATCTATCTATCTATCTATCTATCTATCTATCTATCTATCTATCTATCTATCTATCTATCTATCTATCTATCTGTATGTCTGTCTATCTGACTACTCGTCTATTTACCTGTCTGTCTGTCTGTCCGTCTGTCGATCTGTCTATCTGCCTGTATGTCTGTCTATGTATCTGTCTGCCTGTCTGTCTGTCTGTCTGTCTGTCTGTCTGTCTGTCTGTCTATCTATCTGTCTGTCTGTCTGTCTGTCTGTCTGTCTGTCTGTCTGTCTGTCTGTCTGTCTGTCTATCTATCTGACTATTTATCTGTCTGTCTGTCTGTCTGTCTGTCTGTCTATCTGCCTGTCTATCTGACTATTTATCGGTCTGTCTGTCTATCTGTCTGTCTGTCTGTCTGTCTGTCTGTCTGACTATTTATCTGTCTGTCTGTCTGTCTGTCTGTCTATCTGTCTGTGTGTCTGTCTATCTGTCTATCTATCTGTCTGTCTATCGATTTGTCTGTCTATTTGTCTGTCTATTGATCTGTCTATCTATCTGACTGTTTGCCTATCTGCAAGTCTGTCTATCTATATGTCTGTCTATCTGACTACTCATCTATCTACCTGTCTGTCTATCTATCTGTCTATCTGTATGTCTATTTGTCTGTCTATCTATCTGTCTGTCTGACTGCCTGTCTACAGGTCTGTCTGTCTGTCTGTCTGTCTGTCTGTCTGTCTGTCTGTCTGTCTGTCTGTCTGTCTGTCTGTCTGTCTGTCTGTCTGTCTGTCTGTCTGTCTGTCTGTCTGTCTGTCTATCTATCTATCTATCTATCTATCTATCTATCTATCTATCTATCTATCTATCTATCTATCTATCTATCTATCTATCTATCTATCTATCTATCTATCTATCTATCTATCTATCTATCTATCTATCTATCTATCTATCTATCTATCTATCTATCTATCTATCTATCTGGAGATGTCCCATACAGAAATTTGATGGAAATATATTCACACATAAACTATATGTCATATATGCAACATATGTTTCAAACTATTGCAAAATTGGCCATTTTGCAATAAACCCACTTTGAAATATACGCATGTATGACGTATAATTTATATTTGTTAAATCTATATATGAACTTGTATGTCATCAATGTAATATATTGCCATATATTAGGTTTGTATATGGAGTGGCTTGATCTACTTGTTTTGCTCAGACTCTCACCAGTTGTTGACCTGTAGGATGGTCAGTCCGGTGTCCTGGGACAGTTGTCTCTTCTGCTCTTCTGAAGGGTACGGGTGCTAAAACATATAGAAATATAGAAATACACACAATCACTTCAGATGCTATAACATATCAATTTAATTAACATATTAACGTTTTTAAAACAAGGGCAAGCAATTTTTAAAATCTTTATATGCACTATTTTCAATGTTTATATGCACTTTAATGCACATTCCTGTTTTATTGTGTGTGTGTGTGTGTGTGTGTACAGAGAGCAGATTTTTTCAACACATTTCTAATCATAACAGTTTTAATAACTCATTTCTAATAACTGATTTATTTTATCTTTGCCATGATGACAGTAAATAATATTTTACTAGATATTTTTCAAGACACTTCTAAACAGCTTAAAGTGACATTTAAAGGCTTAACTAGGTTAATTAGGTTAACTAGGCAGGTTAGGGTAATTAGGCAAGTTATTGTATAATGATGGTTTGTTCTGTAGACTATTGAACAAATATATAGCTTAAAGGGGCTAATAATATTGACCTTAAATGGTTTTTAAAAAATTAAAAACTGCTTTTATTCAAGCCGAAATAAAACAAATACTTTTTTTCTCCAGAAGAAAAAATATTATCAGACATACTGTGAAAATTTGCTCTGTTAAACATCATTTGGGAAATATTAAAAAAAGAAAAAAAAATTCAAAGGGGGGCTAAAAATTCTGACTTCAACTGTACACACACGCACACACACACACACGCACACGCACACGCACACACACACACATTTACATATTAAATGTTTGCAAGCGTAAGATAAAGACATAATCCCACTCCTCTACTAAATTGAAACTGACATTCAATTCTGAACTGACAGCAAAACACATCAGCACAAGCAGAATCATGTTTTAATCTGCATTTGTTCCTCTGTTGAACTGTGTGATGTGTGTGTCCTGTGTTTGCATGCACAGCCAAACAAACTCCTTGTATATCTTGGCAAATAAAGACATGAACGCTCCGCGTGCTAATGGGAGATCTGCCAGCATTCACACGCCAAGCCACAAACTCATTACAAATTGCCATCCAGTAACCAAGGCTCTCTGTAAACCCTGAGGATTCACACACACACGGAGACACAGGAGGACCCCCAGCCTGTCAGCCTGATTCTGGGTCAGTCGGCTGATGCTCTACATATAAAGGAACGCACGTGTTAGACTGATCCTGGAGCAGTGGTTTTACGGCAGCCGCTATAAACACCTCAGACTCGCTCTCTTCACACCTGTTGCACTGCAAGGCCTCTGGTAGCAAATGGTGGGTAACTTTACGAGCGTGTGTGTGTGTGTGTGTGTGTGTGAAACTCAATGAAGAGTTAAAAGGTGTGTGTGGGGTCATTATCCTGTTTACAGAGGCAGTAAAACTGTTAGGGCTCTAATGATCGGTAATTCAGGGTGAACGGTACTTAAAAAGATTTTAAAACACACCCGGCCTCACCCTCCGTCACAGCTGTGTGTGTGTGTGTGTGTGAGAGAGGCTCTCTGTATTGTGCTCAAAAGCCACATCTAGACCTTAAACTAAACTCTATGCTGAAAGAACCAATGCTAGAATGCCAATAATAAAATCTAAAAGAAAAAATTAAGCACATAAATATAGTAAAATAAACAGGGTTGCCAGATTCTCAAGGCAAAAAGAAAACATGTTTTAATCAAATACACGTTTGCTTATTTCATGATATTTTCGTCTATTTTGGGACGTGAAGTTTTTAATCTAATTTCGAGAGGAGCATATGATATGATTAACCGAGGCTGGTCTCTCATAATTAGTAATAACCCAATTAGATTGATCCAAGCTTACAATAAATAGACCGATTTCACTCTACTGCCTTATCTTCGTTTTGGAAGAATCCCCCCTTCCACCCCATCTCCTCTTTTTCCTTCTTTACCAGGTGGAGCTCTCGAGACCTACCTGATCTCAAACCCCCTTAC
Source organism: Danio kyathit (assembly GCA_903798195.1). Lineage (NCBI taxonomy): Eukaryota > Metazoa > Chordata > Actinopteri > Cypriniformes > Danionidae > Danio > Danio kyathit. The sequence goes on along the minus strand of LR812519.1, from coordinate 63,962,186 downwards.
ATGCTAAAAGACCTGGTGGGAGCCCTGGGCTCAATTATCTCTGAGCTCAGGGTTCTCTCCCAGGACAGCATGCCAAACCTCCTAATAGAGTCAGGCAATATCTAAGTATAATAGTTAATAAGTATAATAGTTAAAAAGTATAATAGTTAATAATCTAAACATAACAATGTATGAATAATGTAAATAAAAATATTTATACATGCATATACATACATACATATATATATAAAAAATTTATTTTATTTTTTTTTATTAATTTTTTTTTTAAATAAAGACATTTCATGTAACATATATAAATTAAAACATAATGTGTTATATTTGTTTATAACATTTCATTTCATTAATATAATAAATATAAAAGCTTTTTTGGTTAATACATAAAATATAAATTAAATATAAAAAACATTACATTAAATATTAAATAACTGAAATGATATTAAATTAATTCTAAAATCATTGTTTTTAAAAAAGATTTTAAATATAAAAATATAGATTTAATACTTTATTCTTGATTATTATTCTAATGTATTCGGCACATGCTATAAATATTATTTTTTAAGTTATTTTAACTTAAATGACATACTACGTAGTTTGCTTACATAATTGATTTTAATAGTAACAATAAAATTAATTAATTCATTTTCTTTTCGGCTTAGTCCCTTTAATAATTCGGGGTCGCCACAGCGAAATGAACCGCCAACTTATCCAGTATATGTTTTACACAGCGGATGCCCTTCCAGCTGCAACCCATCACTGGGAAACACCCATACACACATATCATTCACACACACTACGGTCAATTTAGTTTATTCAATTCACCTATAGCGCATGTCTTTGGACTTGTGGGGGAAACCGAAGCACCCGGAGAAAACCCATGCGAACACAGGGAGAACATGAAAAATCCACACAGAAATGCCAACTGACCCAGCCGAGGCTCAAACCAGCAACCTTCTTGCTGTGAAGCAATCGTGCTATACCCACTGTGCCACCGCGTTGCCTAACAATAATATTATAACCAAATAACAACTAATAGCTAATAACAGGCCCATAGCCAGCCTATTGAAATGGGTGATTCTTTTTTCTCAAAAAGTGAACCTTTTTGCAATAATTCGGCTCATTCTCTATTAAATTGTGAGGTTAAAATACAGCATTTTAGTGACATTTTAAGCACCAATCTTTGCACACTTTGATGCAACAAAAATATTTTCTACAATTACCTTACATTTTACCACAAAGTGTTTATTTACAAATGTGCATTTAAACTGTAAATTGTTATAGTTTTATAAATAATGCTATGAGATTAGAATTGTAAATTTTTTAAATATTAACAAAGAAATATTTTAAAATACAAATTTATTATCATCCATCATTAAAAAAAAAAAAACAACAATTAGGAATCTGTTAAATCTTATTTTAAATTAAAAACTGTAGCCTATAGACCATTTCAATGTGGTGATGTCGTTGGCCCATGAACATTTCCTGCTTGTTATCAAACAATTTCATAACTGTAAACAGAGGCAATTCAATCATAACTATTTGTTAAAACGGCTATCATAACATTATTTATCAATATGTGGCTCTTTTTGGATTCTCAGAAGCTCTAGAAATTAGAAATGTAAAACAGGAAATATGTTGGGACTATTGTTTTTGTTTACATCCCTCAAAATGGTCTATAGGTAAATAAAATGGCCAGCTCATTTCCTCAGTCAGAATTTGTCCATTTAAATAATAAATTTTTTTATTTGTCTTAAAGCCTTTTTCGATTGGTTATTTTCACAATTTATGATGGCATACTGTTAAAAATGGGACAAATGGGCTCATATAGGGGCCAAATTTTGGACTTTGTCAGTGGGGGGTGAATCCAACCGAACCCCGGCTGGTTATGGGTCTGAATAATGATAAGTAATAATTTTACACTGAAAATAAATGACAGAACAATGAATAAATAAATAAATAAATAAGAATAAACAAAAAAATAGTATTTATCTAATGTAAATCTAAGCTAGCTAAATATTTCCATTTAAAAGAGAACAATAAAAGTAGCCTATGAAGCTGAGCGATCTGTTCTTGTCACGTGACTAGGGTTTGCTCGCGACTTTCTGAAAAGTGTTTTCGAGGAGGTACGCCAGGAAAGCACACCACATGCGCATCGCACCCAATATGCACGCACATGCCGTGGACCTCTATTGCAAATAACAAACTTGTGTACACAAAAGACGCAATGTGTGAATGGCCCTTACGTGCTGTGTGAAAGCCTCAGCCATAGTTAGTTCAGTGTGCGAGCTTATTAGCCTCGTAATGTACAAGCTCAGAACTTCCAACTATGGCATAGTCGGAATAACTTCAAGTTGCAGCAGTTTTGTTCCGTGACACGATGTTGAGAAGCCTTTACGATTAAATAACAATGATGAATTAAAGCGCGGTTATTAGTGAAATCGGTTAATCGTTGCATCCTGTGTGTATTAAAGGGCACCTAGGTTACCTCTTTTTCCAGATTTAATATAAGTCTTTTGTGTCCCCAGAATGCATCTGTAAAGTTTCAGCTCAAAACACCCATAAGATTATTTATTTTAGCTTTCACTAGTTTGCATTTTATAGTTCTCAACAGCGTTTTGCTGTTTTTGTGTACTGGGCCTTTAAGGCTAGTCCTCCCTGCCCACCGTTCCCACGTGCCTGTCAGCGTGCCACAGTCTCCGCCCTCGGCTACCTCAGACAAGTTCATAAAGGAATAAGAGCTCACGTAACGTTTGTGAGGACAAACTACAGTAAGACCTTTACCAATGAGTATTTGATGCATTTATTGTGGAGCTGCAACGACGAGTCACACACAATGTCGTTACAATGTTCACACACACAGACACACACACACACACACACACCGCGGAGACACACACACACAGCGCGGAGACACACACATACAGCGCGTGCATTTAGCTTTGCACTGTCTTTACACGCAAATGTGACAGGATACAGGTTATTATCCACTGCTGTATGGATATCTGTTATGTTAATGTACAAAATAAACCTGATTTAATGTCCACAAACCGGGATTGAAGCGTCTTTTATAATTGTTCTGACATGCAGCTGTGGTGATGAAGTAAAGCTGAAGTAAATCGCTGTAATTCATTACACACATGCACTATTTTAAAACATTTTATACTCCCTCTTGATCACATTTGATGATGATTGATGATCCTAGCAAACTGAACAGACATTTTATTCCTGGTTGCTTTGCGCTCGTCCTCTCTTGTTTATATGATTATAAACGTTACTACGGAGACATGTTAATATGCAGCTGTCAATCAATATTGGTGGGCGGGGGGACCGCACTCCTACATCAAGTTGCGGTCGATCTCAAAACAGCTCCAATTGGTCCACCGTTTTTATGTTGTTAAATTGAAAAAAAAAGGACTGGGTGTGTTTATATCACCACAATATGACGTTCTATACACTACACATATGTCTGTCCAAACAGCTTGAAAAGTAGATTTTTCACCACAGGTCCCCTTTAAGCAATGTGTAAGCATTTTGGACCACAACTAACGTGCTTTGTGCTGGACTTTACACTATTCTATTTCAGTTCCTCAAAATAGCAACGCGCCAACAATGCGCCCTAACGGAATCAGAATCAGTTTTATTGACAAGTGTGCTTCACACACACAAGGAATTTGTTTTGGCTACAGAAGCTTCCAGTGTACATAACACGCCTCCTTTATAAACCAGCACACCCATGACTCCACAACGTGGCGCAAATGAATTTGCTATTTAAACAACGTGGTGCAAAGCTGGAAAATTACGGTTGCCCTGCTCTGAAAATAGCAACAAACATGTCTTGCGCCTTGTTGCGCCGGGTGTACTGTATGATAGGGCCCAACACTGTTTTTTAGTCTGAATTTGAATTAAATAGATTTTTATATCATTATTTGAATCAAAGATTTAAAAACACAGCTAATTAATAGCATTTTTCTATTGTATCACAATAATCAACAATATCGCATATACAGTTGAAGTCAGAACTATTAAACCCCGTGAATTATTAGCCCCCCGTTTTTTCCCCTAATTTTTGTTTAACAGAGAGCAGATTTTTTCAACACATTTCTAATCATAATAGTTTTAATAACTCATTTCTAATAACTGATTTATTTTATCTTTGCCATGATGACAGTAAATAATATTTGACTAGATATTTTTCAAGACAGTTCTATACAGCTTAAATTGACATTTAAAGGCTTAACTAGGTTAATTAGGCTAACTAGACAGGTTAGGGTAATTAGGCAAGTCATTGTATAATGATGGTTTGTTCTGTAGACTATCGGAAAAAATATATAACTTAAAGGAGCTAATAATTTTTGTTTTTTAAAAAATGAAAAACTGCTTTTATTCTAGCCGAAATAAAACATATAAGACTTTCTCAAGGAGAAAGAATATTATCAGACATACTGTGAAACTTTTCTTGCTCTGTTAAACATAATTTGGGAAATATATATATAAAAAAGAAAATTTCAAAGTGGGCTAATAATTCTGATTTTAACTATAATATATCCAGTATCCTGCAGCCCTATTTAAACATACTTTAGAAGTAAATGCACAGATACAAATGTTTGAGAACCTGAACACACTTGATTGAGGGAGGTTTTAGGTAAACACTGAAGGAGATTGTAGACACAGGCTTTCCATCAGGCGCCGGTGACGGAGGTAAGCATGCAGATTGATGACGTTACAGCATTCCCTGAGATCATTAGAGAGTCAAAGGTCAGGGGTGTGAAAGAAGGAGCACAGGCTTTATTCCAGTACAGTTGCCTGATGCATGGAGCTCCAGCAAACACACTGCAGACATTACTGCAATCTGTGTTCTGATCATCCTTAAACTCCATATTTGTTACACTGAAAAAAAGGTAAGTGGTTGCAAACAATTTATATGGGCTGAATTTAAACAAACACATTAAATGTAGTAATGTTCAACTTAATTTGTTTGTTTAAATTTAGCCTATATAATTTTTTTTAACCACTTACCTTTTGATTACGCCTTCATTCAGTCGCAGACAGACCGAAAGCATTGGGTTTGAGGAGTGGTTCATTATTTTTTCAGACTTATTGTTCTGCAAAAACCCATATGCTGTTATGTTTTTTTTATGAAGCATGAGTCATTTTGACTGCATTATTTTTCTTTTCTCCTTTTTGGAGCTTTGTAGTGTTTTTTCCATGAAAACAAAGTGCTTAAAGTTTAGTGTTCCCAAAAAAATATCCAGACTATAGTAAAAAAAAGAAAAAAAACATTTTTTCCACATGTATGTTTTAATACACTGTAAAATGTGATCTGACACAAAGTCATGACGACGAATGTTACTTTTTAAATAAGTAAGGTTTCAACTAAATTTTTAATTTTACTGTATATTTTTAAGAATTCAGTATTTTTTAAAAATGTAATTACAAAAAGTCGACAACACATTTTTATGTTGCTTGAACTTCAACTTCAAAATTTTTTTAAGTTACACAAAGTTTAACTTAATATTTTTAGTCAGTTTGACTTATGTAAGTTGAGATGACTAGAAAAGTTCATTTGATTCAACTAATACATTAAGTCCGCAGTAAAAAATTTTTACAGTTTAGTAATTATAACAAACTTATTCTCTAATTAAGTTCATCATTTTTATTTTATTTTACCAGGAATAAAAATAATTTTAGAAAAAAAGTGAAATTATTTAGCAGGGTTTTAAAACGTTTTATTTTATTTGTTGAACTGTTGATAAATTAAATAAATTTAATAGGTTTCGTGGTTTTAATTGATTGGACATGCATTTGTATTGCTAAAATAAATTTTAGCATTAAAATAGAGTAAAAACAAATTAAAGACAAAAGAAAAAAAAGGAAATTAATCAAAAATGAAAAAAGAATAAAAAAAACAAAACAGGAAAAAATGAATCGCGGAAAAGCTAAAACAGAATTAAAATGGAATAAAATAAATAAACGAACAAACAAACAAACAAACTAACAAAGACCAGAAAAAATGTTTTTTTTAACTGATTGCAGGAAAATCTAAAGCAGAAAAAAATGTAAACAATTAAATTAAAAGAAAAAAAAATAGGTCAAGAAAAAGCTTAAACAGAAATAAAATGGAATAAAATAAATAAAAATAAATAAATAAACAAACAAACAAAAAAAGAGCAGAGAAAAACAGATTTTAGCTGATTGCAGGAAGATCTAAAATTATTTAAACAAATAAATAAATAAAAATAAATAAATTTTATCATTAAATTGACAAAAAATAAAAAATATATTTATTTAAAAAAGGAAAAAACAAAAATGAATAAAACAAAGACCATACAAAAATGATTTTATCTGATTGCAGGAAAATCTAAAACAGAAAAAAATATTTAGACAAATAAATAAAATAAATAAATTTTATCATTAAAATTGAGTAAAAAAAAATAAAAGACAAAAAAAAATTCAAAAAAAATTTATCAAAAAAAAGAAATAAAAAGAAACAAACAAGGTAAAATATAAATCAGGGAAAAGCTAAAACAGAAAAAAATAAACAAATAAAAAAAGTCAAGAAAAATTAAAAATAAAATCCAAAAAAGCCAAAAACAGAAAAAACACAAGATTTCTTCAACTTAAACAGCAAAAGATGTGACAAAAAAAGTTAGACTAAGCAAATTCCCCAATATTTCTTAAAAATCAGCACCTCATAGTCCCTAGAAGCAAGTATTGAGACTTCATTCATCAAATACGATCAATGAAATCTCATCACACTTCCTATTTCCACAACTGAACACTTTCAACAGCACGAGACAGCAGGAGAACCGAGCTTTCACTTCTTCAGCATGCAGTGCCTTTAGTTTAGCCTGTATTTACCTCCTCATCATCATCATGATGCTACTGTTTTAGCCGCGCTCTGCTTTGAAGCATTTGCCTGTAATGAGGGAGCTGTAATTAGTGCGAGTCTCTAGAAACCAGGAGCGGATCGGCTGGGGTTCCTCAAGGGTCGAGCTCACCCTTATCAAAACACCATCCATTACTCCTCTGACAGCTCCTCCTGGAGACCCGGACCTACAGGGAATTTCCCTCAAAGAAAGAGACGCGGAAAAGAGAAATGAAAGAGGAGAGGCCATTCACCACAGTGTTTTAGAGGAGATGGAGGGGGAGTGTAGATAAACTCAAGACTCCTGCTTAAAACTGAAGAAAATCACAGTCCCATTTCTGGATCTTATTGAATAGACTTTAAAAACACGCTTGCCAAGTTACAAGATACGGATCATGTCTAATATACTGATGAACGTACATTTATTAGCCCTCCTGCATGTCAAATTTTAATTCCTTTTCAAATGTTTCTCAAGAGAAGGTTTTTATTTTTTGTGTCTTTGCTGTGACGACTGTACATATTCATTCATTTTCCTTCAGCTTAATCCCTTTGTTCATCAGGGATCACCACAGCGGAATGAACCGCCAACTTATCCAGCATATGGTTTGCACAGTGTATGCCCTTCCAGCCACAACCCAGTACTGAGGAACTTCATTCATTCATTTTCTTTTGGGCTTAGTCCCTTTTTCAATTTGGGGTCGCCACAGCGGAATGAACTGCCAACTCATCCAGCATATGTTTTATGCAGCAGATGCCCTTCCAGCTGCAACCCATCACTGTGAAACACCCATACACACTCATTCACACACATACACTACGGACAATTTAGCTTACCCAATTCACCTTTAGCGCATGACTTTGGACTGTGGGGGAAACCGGAGCACCCGGAGGAAACCCACGCCAACACAGTGAGAACATCCAAACTCCACACAGAAAAACTGGCCCAGTCGGAACTCGAACCAGCGACCTTCTTGCTGTGAGGCGACAGTGCTAACCACTGAGCCACCGTGCCGCTGACTCATACTTAGTAATTTTGCAAGATACTAGTTTTTATCTTAAAGTGCAATTTAAATGGTTAATAATTATAAGTAAACTAGACTAAATGCACTTGGGAAACGTGAAAAAAGGAGAAATGTCAACAACTTTTTTCACTTAATTTTAAAGTCCAAAGAGAAATGGACTATTGTCTGTTTTTTTATTATTATTTTGTGCTGTTATTTGGATACTGAGCAGCAATAAATAACACTTTAAAATGTAACACACCCGGCGCAGTAATGCGCAAGACGTGTTTCCACGACGTGTTGCTATTTGCAGACCAACGCACCACTAATTTTTCCGTTTTTCACCACGTTGTTTAAATAGCAAATTTATTTGAGCCACTTTGTGGACTCATGGCTGTTTCAGTCTAGAAAAGAGGTGTGTTAAGGCGCATTGTTGACGCATTGCGATTTTGAGGAACTAAAATAGACTGCTCAATAGACCAGCTGAAAGCAGGTCTAAAGTCGAGCGCAGAGTGTGTTAGTTGTGCGCCTCGCTTACACATTGCTTAAAACATGCAGGATGTAGATCAATACGCAAATATCTTTACAAATGAAAAAGAATTAAAGGATTAAAATATTTTAAAAATGACTATTTTCTATATAAATATAAAAACCACTGCCTTCATGCCTTCTTCATCTCGGGAAGCTTTTTTTAGTTTATTCATGACAACTTCCTTTAGTATATTGTTATTATTATTAGTATTATTTATTATATGCATATTTATATTTGTTTTATTAAAAACAAGTTTAGATTTGCCCACCTGTCAGCTTTTAGACCATGTGGAGCATAGCATGAGTGTTTGGATATAACGCAGTTGTTTGATCACACTTTATTATTATGTTCATTTATTCGTTTGCTGGAATTTAGAACTGAATTTAGAAATAGTTTTAAAACAAATCTTTGTGCTTAACAAATGAAATGAATTATGTAGGCTAATGGATGTCTGTGTGTACAACACGTTTCCTTATCCATGAAAGAGAGAAAGTGAAAGTGAAGGCCGATTGGAGGAGGCTCATTCTTTATCCTCTCGCTGCAGATGCTCTGTTTAACTGTTTTCTCGCTAGTGAAGCGTTCAGTTTTTTTGCTTACAAAGACTGCCATGTAAATAGCAAGTGCACCAAGGGAATGGGAGATGAGACTCTGATTGGTTTATTCTCAAAACACACCCATAACTCATTAAGAGATTAAGCTCAACCCTATTAGACGATGCTCCACGGCGCAGAGTGTATTTTTCCATCCATAAAATAGCAAAAGTGGATTCGGATATGCCCTTAATGCTTTTGCGCCCTGCGCTTCAGACTTTGCGTCTAGATCGTTAAAATAGAGCCCAAGGAGTTTTCATGTGATTTTCTAAACTAGTGGTGTTTTGAAATTAATGAATGAATAATAATATAATAATATTTTGACTTACTGCATCTGTGTTTAATGTTTAATGTTTATCGCCTTTTTCTTTTCTCATATTTGTACACTGGAAGCTTCTGTTGCCAAAACAAATTCCTTGTCTGTGTGAAACACACTATTGGCAATAAAACTGATTCTGATAATCATGATAACCGTGAAACCGTGATTATTCCTCAGACTATAATCGCACAACCAAAATGTATAATCGTTGCATCCCTACACAGGATGTACATCAATGTGCAAATATCTTTGCATATGAAAAAAAATCAATAATTAAAGGATTAAAATGTTACAAAAATTATTATTTTCTACATAAATATAAAAAAAATTATGGGGGGGCTTTTTCAGTTAATTCTTGACAATTTGCATTTGTATAATGTTATTATTAGTAGTAGTATTGACCACACTTCGTTATTATTGTTTATTTTCGTTTGCTGGAAATTAGAACTGAATTTAGAAATAGTTTTGAAACAAATCTTTGTGCTTAACAAACGAAATGAATTATGTAGGCTAATGGATGTCTGTGTGTACAACACGTTTCCTTGTCCACGGAAGAGAGAAAGTGAAAGTGAAGGCCGATTGTAGGAGGCTCATTCTTTATCCTCTCGCTGCAGACGCTCTGTTTAACTGTTTTCTCGCTAGTGAAGCGTTCAGTTTTTTTGCTTACAAAGACTGCCATGTAAATAGCAAATGAGCCAAGGAAATGGAAGATGAGACTCTGATTGGTTTATTCTCAAAACACACCCATAACTCATTAAGAGATTAAGCTCAACCCTATTAGACGATGCTCCACGGCGCAGTGTATTTTTCCATCCATTAAATAGCAAAAGTGGATTTGGATATGCCCTTAATGCTTTTGCGCCCTGCACTTCAGACTTTGCGTCTAGATCGTTAAAATAGAGCCCAAGGAGTTTTCATGTGATTTTCTAAACTAGTGGTGTTTTGAAATTAATGAATGAATAATAATATAATAATATTTTTGACTTACTGCATCTGTGTTTAATGTTTAATGTTTATCACCTTTTTCTTTTCTCATATTTAATTTTGTGTTGTCACTTTATGTACACTGGAAGCTTCTGTTGCCAAAACAAATTCCTTGTGTGTGTGAAGCACACTATTGGCAATAAAACTGATTCTGATTCTGATAATCATGATAACCGTGAAACCGTGATTATTCCTCAGACTATAATCGCACAACCAAAATGTATAATCGTTGCATCCCTACACCAGATGTGCAGCAATGCGCAAATATCTTTGCATATGAAAAAAAATCAATAATTAAAGGATTAAAATGTTACAAAAATTATTATTTTCTACATAAATATAAAAAAAAAATTATGAGGGGGGCTTTTTCAGTTAATTCTTGACAATTTGCATTTGTATAATGTTATTATTAGTAGTAGTATTGACCACACTTCGTTATTATTGTTCATTTATTCGTTTGCTGGAAATTAGAACTGAATTTAGAAATAGTTTTGAAACAAATCTTTGTGCTTAACAAACGAAATGAATTATGTAGGCTAATGGATGTCTGTGTGTACAACACGTTTCCTTATCCATGAAAGAGAGAAAGTGAAAGTGAAGGCCGATTGGAGGAGGCTCATTCTTTATCCTCTCGCTGCAGATGCTCTGTTTAACTGTTTTCTCGCTAGTGAAGCGTTCAGTTTTTTTTGCTTACAAACACTGCCATGTAAATAGCAAATGCGCCAAGGGAATGGGAGATGAGACTCTGATTGGTTTATTCTCATTTGTATAATGTTATTATTAGTAGTAGTATTGACCACACTTCGTTATTGTTTATTTATTCGTTTGCTGAATATTAGAACTTAATTTAGAAATAGTTTTGAAACAAATCTTTGTGCTTAATAAACAAAATTAAATATGTAGGCTAATGAATGTCTTCAGTGGAGTGAGTTTCACCGTTTCCTTATGCACAAAAGCAAAGGAGTAAAGGAGTAAAAAAAACAAATGAATACATCCTCAGTGAACACAAATATACAGAAGTCGTCTTACAGACCAAAAAAAACTAATTTCACTTCCTAAAATGCTGCTTATGCTTCCTGTCCTCACTTAACTTTTAATCATAAATGACAAAAAGAATGCATCAGCAATGCTCAACTTCTACAGCGCTGTTTTCTGTGTCAGACTTTTCTGCTCTGCTGCTTCACATCTGCTGTCAAGAAGGGAACAAACTACCCACTAATTACCCAATCCAAATCACATGCTTTATGTGGGCCGCATATGAGCTGGTGTTTATGAGCTGGTGTGAGCGCTTATTTGTTTGGAAGGAGATTCAACAAGTTTCCCAATGAGAGAGAGAAGGAAAATAAGGATGCAGGAAAAAAAAGACTCATTGCTGTGAATGAAATAAGGCTAGCAGGAGGGGGAGGGGCTCTGAACTATCCCCGCCCACTTCACCATGGAAACTGTAATCACACCGTACACATGACAACAGTAAGGAAACCCTGCCTGCGTTTCAACCCCATATATACCGTTACACTGGTCATTAGCGAATTCTATGTGTGTGTGTTTGCTAACTAGCCTCTAGGCATTGTGGGAGCGTCAGTGAGCTTGAAATAATATGGCCGTGCAGGTACAGACATGTCGGCGTGAGCGTCTTATCTTATTCTGTGCATCTGTAAGCTGTTTTATAGTCCTATGTGTGTGCATTGATGACCTTCAGATTAAGCTTCTAAATAAAGCAGCACAACTTTAGATAAGTGCACAACAGCTTCCCTGATAGGATGTTGTAAGAACGTTCTGCTAATGTTAAGATATACACGAAAGCTTTATTTTCTAAATGTTTTTATTGGTAATGGAACATTCCATTTCAGAAGCATTATTGGAATGGAATATTCTCGGAACATTCCAAAAAAAGCTGAAGAACATTGCAACATTCCAAAAAATGTTACGTTTAAAATTTGAAAAAAAGCGAACATTATGAATACATTAAACAAATGTTCTGTTAAATCTTGTGCACTGTTCAAATTTACTACCTATTTGTTATGTTCGGGATGAAAACATCCACTGAATTTAACTGCTGTAAAACTGCATCAGATATATACAGTTGAAGTCAGAATTATTAGCCCTCCTGAATTATTAGCCACCCTGTTAATTTACCCCCCCCCCACCCCCCATAATAGTTTTAATAACTCATTTGACAGTAAATAATATTTGACTAGATATTTTTCAAGACACTTCTATACAGCTAAAATGTCATTTTAAGTGTAATTAGGTTAACTGGGCAAGTTAGGGTAATTAGGCAAGTTATTGTATAACGATAGTTTGTTCTGTAGACTATTGGAAAAAAAAATTAGCTTAAAGAAGCTAATAATTTTGTCCCTTAAAATGGTGTTTAAAAAATTAAAAACTGCTTTTATTCCAGTCGAAATAAAACAAATAAGACTTTCTTCAGAAGAAAAAATATTATCAGACATACTATTAAAATTTCTTAGCTCTGTTAAAAATAATTTGGGAAATATTTAATTCTTCAGCTTCATAATTTGGGAAATATTTAATTCTTCAATTTAAGACTTCAACTGTGTGTATATATATATATATATATATATATATATATATATATATATATATATATATATATTTTTTTTTTTTTTTTTTTTTCTGCTCAGTCCTGATCAAAACTACTAAATTGTTTAGAAAATTACAGGATTTTAACTCTTTAATTGCCAAATTCATAAATGATGTCACTGATTTGGTGAAAAAACACACGCAAAATGACGTATTTTCAACATAAAAAGTAATTGTGGACTGGATTTTTTTTAACCTTTTAATCACATGACTTAAACCTGTGAACGATTAGTAACAACATTGGCTTTGATGCATTGTTAGATTTTCATTATTTCTCCCTAATTTACTGTTGGGGTCTGTTTTTGCTCCATTGACTTCCATTGTAATATGTTAAGTTTTGATGGTTTTTTAAAGTTTTCGTTTTTAAAAACCATGTTTAACTGTATACATGGTCTTGTCCCTAAAGTAGTCTGTGAGTTGATACATAAATTCAGCAGTGATAGGGCGAAGACTAGAGGGGCAGTAAGTGGGAATTGTAGAATCCGCACATGCAAAACTGCTGTGGGTCAGTCATCCTTTTCAGTAAAAGGTTCACATCTATGGAATGCCATGCCTGTTAAGTTATAATCAGAACTCCCAGTTTTTTCTGTAAAGCTGAAAGAATGGTTGAAATCTTTACAGCAATGTGAGCATTAAGTATTATTCTTTCAGGTTGGTCACGTTTACATTTCTCTTTATGCAGATTGACTTGCATTTTATGTTTGTGGTTCTGTATATATTGTCCATGTTTGTTGTATTGTGGTTTATACTTGATTGTTTCATTTTTAATTTTTTTAACCAGGGACGAAGGCTGCAAATTAGCTTTGTGCTATATGCTCTATGTACGCAACATCGGTTATCTTTGTATAAGAATGTCAAGCGTATTGTCCCTGTAAAATAAACAAGCAAATAAATAAATAAAAATAACCACATTTGATGGTACATAAATACAGTCTTTGTTTTTGTTTACTCCATGTAGTTCTAAGAGCTGATGTGCATATTTTGATTTTCTCAGACACATCAAGATAAGTGTGCAAAGGTCACTCTCACATACACAGACACACATACACACTTTAATTTGCTGTTATGCTCCATATAAAATCCAGGAACTAATTTTTATTTTTGCACAGACCTATCTAAAAGGATAATAGTGCCAACTAATGATCAATAGTAAAAATTACTAATTTTATCTCTTCCCATCAGGGAAAACCATCAACAATCAAAACTGCATAATTATATGGTGTTATCGTTTTGTAATCCAAAAATGTGGCTATAATGGAAGTCAATAGGTCAAAAACAGCCCCCAAAAGATTTTAAAAACGAAAACTTTAAAAAACCATCAAAACTTAACATATTACAATGGAAGTCAATGGAGCAAAAACAGACCCCAACAGTAAATTAGGGAGAAATAATGAAAATCTAACAATGCATCAAAGCCAATGTTGTTACTAATCGTTCACAGGTTTAAGTCATGTGATTAAAAGGTTAAAACAATCCAGTCCACAATTACTTTTTATGTTGAAAATACGTCATTTTGTGTGTTTTTTTTTCAGCAAATCAGTGACATCATTTATGAATTTGGCAATTAAGGAGTTAAAATCCTGCAATTTTCTAAGCAATTTAGTAGTTTTGATCAGGACTGAGGTTAATTAACAGATTTATGCAAAAAAAAAAAAAATGAAACAAATATTTATCTGATGCATTTTTACAGCAGTTTAATTCAGTGGATGTTTTCCGCCCTAACATAACAGAAGGGTAGTCAATTTGCCCAGAGTGTATTGTTGATTTTTTTTTTTTATTCAAAGCATTTTTCAAAATATGAGTCAAAATAAGATTTGTCACCAAAAATATTTCTGCTAGCTGAAACACAGAAAAAGCTATGGCCATATTAAGACTCAAAATCACCCCAGAGTGGATGAAAACATCCTCAACAGCACGTAACTTAATGTTATAAGGTTTCTGCAGGCTTCATCATGTCAAATTTAAGACTTTTTAAGACCTTTTTAAAACCAATTATGAATGAAATTTCAGATTTTCACAGAGCAAAATGCAATTTTTTTGTTATGGCCAGTGGATTTTTTTATACTTGCCCGGTTAAAATTGCAATTCAGTTATTTCTTAGCCACATATTTTAAATAATGTGTCAAAACAAGCAAACTCTAGTTACATACATACATACATATATATAGTATATATATAAATATTATTGGCATAACTTTTCTTAAAAAAAAAACAAGCTTTAAAAAATATACTAAACAAAATGTATGCATAAATACATGGAGAACTTTTAAACAAATGTCATTATAAGGATGTAGGGAAGATAATTAAACTATATTGCTAAATAATTAATAAATTAAAATAAAATTTAGATGGATTTGTTGGTTGTACCAATTGGGTATGCTTTACATTGACAAAGGAACATTAAGACCTGTTTAAAAGTATTTAAGTCCTTCAACAGCATATTTCAGTGAATTTAAGACTTTTTAAGGCCTTAAATTTAGTTATTGACTTTATTCATAAATTTGAGAGACATCTGCCAAAACATTAGCCATAGTTCTTAGAATATTCTTTGTCAGTGAGATTATAATGAATGATATTGTGTGTAATCACGTTACATGCAGTAATCTTGGGCAATTTTGCGGTAGTAATGTCATTTAGATTTATACTGAATACAGCTGAATAACTTTTGGCTTTAGTTCATCGTGTGCCGGTTTGGTTTTTAGACAATTACAAGGTAACACATAGTGTAAATAAAGATCTTAAAAGTGTAATCATTGGAAAAGCAGAGGCATGTTTTACCGTGAGGTGCTGGAACAGCCATGCTCTCATGATGTTGGTTGCCACTTTGGGAAAAATCCCTCTTTTCTTGTTATTCTTCCTCTCTTTATCAGGGTCTTCCTCCTCTCCTGTGCTCGGAGAGGCGACACTCTGATCCAAAAAATCACCTGAAGAAAAAAAATAATAATAATTACACAATGGAAGTATTTTGATGGCATTTCTGTGTGGAGTTTGCATGTTCTCCCCGTGTTGGTGTGGGTTTCCTCCGGGTGCTCGGGTTTCCCACACAGTCCAAAGACATGTGCTATAGGTGAATTGGGTAAACTAAATTGGCTGTAGTGTATGAATGTCAACGTGAGAGTGTATGGGTGTTTCCCAGTGCCAGGTTGCGGCTGGAAGGGCATCCGCTGTGTGAAAAATATGCTGGATAAGTTGGCGGTTAATTCCGCTGTGGCAACCTCTGATGAATAAAGGGACTAAGCTGAAGGAAAATGAATGAATGAAGAATTCTGATTATATAATGGCTGCATTTATTTCTATTCAATTGCTTTTCCTGTTTTATGATCGTCAAAAACCTTCTAGCAAATGCAAATCCATATTTAGTTTGACATATTTCCATAATTATACATCAAAAGCACTTGTAAACCTAATTTGAGCAAGATTATGCTGTTTTTCTTTCATCGTTAACATTACGATCACGTTATTTTTTTATTATCCTCAAATTAGATCATTAGCTATAATTATTTGAGCTTCTGTTTAATATGGCAGCAACATGCGAGGAGCCTAATTTTCCTGTCAAACCAGTAACTTTTGCATTTAAAAATGCCCTCCATTACGAAAATAACCAGAAAAAAACAACAACTTTGTGTTTAATAGAGGAAAATAACGCACTACAAAAAATCGTCTTGTGCACAGGGGTTAGAAAATTGCAAGGGCGTGGATTTGCCTTCGATATTCGTGGGGACGTACATCCAAAGAGCACATGTATTGAACAGCACATTCTTTTATGTGCTTTTAAAAACATAAATAAAGGTACACAAATACAAATAACAATTAATGAAACACATCCTATGCTGCAAAAGTCAATTTACATGATTTTACTGCAATCTGGCTTTGAGGAGGTATGAATGTCCAGAAATTTAAAGAGGAATGTGACACATTTTAACCGCTTTATACCTATTAGCTATTATATATGTCTATGGATTTAACCCTTTGAGTACATCTCGGTTACTAAAGATTATTTTATTTTGAAGACGATTAAATTACTTGTGGGGACATTACAGTAATTGGTGGATATTGGTGGGGACAATATCCATCCATACCAATTCTACGCCCTTGGAAAATTGTCTTTAGACAGAGACTCACACACAACAGCAAAACATAAATACACTTCACAATTATTTAAAAAATCCTATTTAAAAAAAAACAATGGCTGTGGGAATAAATGTCTTCTTGTACTTAGCCTTTTTTGTTAGAAGGACTACCGTCTAGACGGAAGTAACTCAAAGGAACCATGTAAAGGATGGGAGAGTAGTGGAGGTTTTTCTTTTTGTTGCTGCAATAAATCAGTGAGAGATGTTTGTCTCTCACCAATTATTTGTCTCGCTACATATACTAATCTTAAAAGTTTATTTCTGCTTTTAACAGAGAGGGAGTTACACCAGGCTACAATGTTAAAAGTAAGGACATATTCATTAAGTGAATTATACACAATCAAAATGTCCTTCTCAATTTCCAAAATTTTCAGAAAAACCCCAAAAAAAACCTTAAAGAGCTGCAGCTAGCTGAATTAGCTGATAAAATAGATATTAAAGTTGATGGTAAGTTTGAATAACAGCGTTTAATTTGAATATTACCACTTATAAGTTACTTCACACAACATTTCACATGCAAAGACAGCATTTACATAAAAACGTTTTATGCATGCCAAATATTTTGCAATAAAGCCAGTTGATTTGAATGTTACAATTTTTTTAACGTGCAAAGAAGCAGTTTACATTGAAACGTTTGATTTTTTTTCTTGATTAAAAACAAGTTAATGTAGATGTTCATGTTTTTATTGACCTTTTTTCTCATTGTGTTTCTCATTTAACGTTCAAGTAAAGGAATTTAAAAATAACCTTTAATTTTATGCATCAAAAAATGCATAAAACCCATGCAATGCATTTCTTATTTCACATGCAAAGAATGTGTCTCCAATTGATGTGACTTGACCTACTCTTATATGCATGTATTTTTCGGATGTGGGATTTTTTTTAAAGGGGGTGGGTCAGGACTGTGTTGTTTTGGTTTGTATCTTTTTTTCTGTTGTAGGTTGGGGTGTGACTTCAGAACACCTGATGATCGTCATCGCTCCTATTCAAACGCAGTGCGAGAGTTTGTCGGGGCAGATGTTCCTTTATTGTTTGGGCAGTTGGTCAGAGCTGCACTCCAATTTGGGCATTATGTTTTGTTTTGCATCCATGCACTAGCACTGACGACACTTGCTGCATCCATTCACTTGCCCTTCACACTGATTAAACTGATACTGATACTGATGTTTAGATTATTTTCAATTGTGTTAGAATAAATATTATGTTTGACTTTATTTTACCATAACGTCTCCCTTAACATTATATCTTTGAGCCAGGCGTAACACATAGAAGCTTTGGTTTTACGCATCAGAAACAAGTCAATTTGAATGTTACTATTTTTAGACTTTTTTCCCCCAGTGTGCATCTCATTCACATGCAAATAAGACATTAGCATAGAACGTTTAATTTTATTCATCATAAAAAAATAGTTTTGACTTTAATTTAGTCGTTACTGTTTTTAAGTAACCATTTTAATCAGTGCTTTTCTTATTTTACATAAAAAGAAGGCAATGTCTGTCCAATAGAACCAGTTCATTTAAAATATCACCAATTATAAGCATTTATTTCCATAATAATATTTTTGACTTAATAAAAAAAAAAAATTTGCTTTACAACAAAGACAAAGTACACAAAGCAGGTTTAACAATAAGCATAAAAAAATACAAAGCAAATGCACAAACTGAAATATGTATGTAATTGTGTGAGGTGTTAGTGTGGGAATGTTATGGCATTGAATGTACATCTCTAAATTGTGTATGAGTTTCATTCAAACAATTAGTTTAAGTTATGCAGCAAAGAGGTTTGCATAGAAACAGTCTTATACACTCACCGGCCACTTTTTTAGGTACACCTGTCCCACTGCTCGTTAACGCAAATTTCTAATCAGACATGGCAGCAACTCAATGCAAATAGGCATGTAGACATGGTCAAGATGATCTGCTGCAGTTCAAACCGAGCATCAGAATGGGGAAGAAAGGTGATTTAAGTGACTTTGGACGTGCCATGGTTGTTGGTGCCAGACGGTCTGGTGTATTTCAGAGACTGCTGATCTACTGGGATTTTCACACACAACCATATAGGGTTTACAGAGAATGGTCAGAGAAAGAGAAAAAATCCAGTGAGCGGCAGGCTTACAAAAATTGGACAACAGAAGATTTGAAAAACGCCGCCTGGTCTGATGAGTCTCGACTTCTGCTGCAACATTCGGATGGTAGGGTCAGAATTTGGCGTCAACAACATGAAAGCATGAATCCATCCTGCCTTGTATCAACGGTTCAGGCTGGTGGTGGTGTAATGGTGTGGGGGATATTTTATTGTCACACTTTGGGCCCATTAGTACCATTTGATCATCGTGTCAAAGCCACAGCCTACCTGAGTATTGTTGCTGACCATGTCCATCTCTTTATGACCACAGTGTACCCATCTTCTGATGGCTACTTCCAGCAGGATAACACGCCATGTCATAAAGCAGGAATCGTCTCAGACTGGTTTCTTGAACATGACAATGAGTTCACTGTACTTAAATGGCCTCCACAGTCACCAGAACTCAACCAATAGAGCAACTTAGGAGATTTTAATCATGGATGTGCAGCCGACAAATCTGCAGCAACTGCGTGATGCTATCATGTCAATATGGAGCAAAATCTCTGAGGAATATTTCCAGTATCTTGTTGAATCTGTGCCACGAAGGATTAAGGCAGTTCTGAAGGCAAAAGGAGGTCCAACCTGGTACTAGTAAGGTGTACCTAATAAAGTGGCCGGTGAGTGTACATTAGAAAGCAGCTACAAAATATATAATTAAATAGCTAAATTACAACTGCTTCTCAAAACAAACACGGCATGAGCTAAAACCGTACACTGAGGCCAATTTGAAAGCTCAAAAAGGCATCTAACAAACGTTTGCAGTGTAAACAACGCTCCGGGACAGACTCTGTGCCTCATTGTGATCATTTAACCGCATGTTTGTCTGTCTGTTGTTTCTCTTTCTCAGGTAGTGAGATATGCAGTCGGAGCCAGACTCGCAGCTGCTGCGCTGAGGCAGAGCGAACAAAACACACACACACACACACACACACACACACACACACACACACACACACACACACACACACACACACACACACAGATGCGGTGCTCTGCGAAGTATGTACTCTGGTTTTTATTGGCCATGGTTGGTGCTCAGAGCAGAGGAGCCCAGAGAAGAGTCTTTATATCCATCATGCACCATTTCCTGTCCAACACACACGCACACACACACACACACACATACACACTGAGCGGCTGCAGTTATTTAGCAGTGTGTGTACTTGCATGTGCGTGTGTGTGTGAGACCCCCGTGGTGGTGCTAAAGTGTAAATGTATGCTAGAGATGACAAACCTGCAGCAGATCTGTTTCACTTGGCAGGCAGCGAGGCCTTGCATGTGTGTGTGTGTCTGTAGTGTGTTGTGCGAGTGTGTGCGTGTCTGTGGTGTGTTGTGCGAGAATATGTGTGTCTGTGGTGTGTTTTGCGAGTGTGTGCCTGTCTGTGTGTGTGTGAGGTGCGAGTGTGACTGTAGTGTTTGTGATTTTGTTGTGCAAATGTGCATGTTGTGTGTCTGTACTGTGTTTGTGTCTGTAGTGTGTCTGTAGTGTGTCTTTGTGCCTGTAGACTGTCTGGAGTGTGTGTTTGTGTCTGTATAGTGTTTGTATCTGTAATGTGTCTGTAGTGTGTGTTTGAGTCTGTAGTATGTGTTTGTGTCTGTAGTGTGTGTGTGTGTGTGTGTTTGTGTTTGTAGTGTGTGTTTGTGTCTGTAGTGTGTGTTTGAGTCAGTAGTGTGTGTGTGTGTGTGTGTGTGTGTGTGTTTGTGTTTGTAGTGTGTGTTTGTGTCTGTAGTATGTGTTTGTGTCTGTAGTGTGTGTGTGTGTTTGTGTCTGTAGTGTGTGTTTATGTCTGTAGACTGTCTGGAGTGTGTTTGTGTTTGTAGTGTGTCTGTAGTGTGTGTGTTTGTGTCTGTAGTGTGTGTTTGTGTCTGTAGTGTATCTGTAGTGTGTTTGTGTCTGTAGACTGTCTGTAGTGTGTGTTTGTGTCTGTAGTGTGTGTGTGTGTGTGTGTTTGTGTCTGTAGTGTGTTTGTGTCTGTAGTGTATCTGTAGTGTGTGTTTGTGTCTGTAGTGTACTGTGTTTGTCTGTAGTGTGTGTTTGTGTCTGTAGTGTGTGTTTGTGTCTGTAGTGTGTTTGTGTCTGTAGTGTGTGGTGTGTTTGTGTCTGTAGTGTGTGTTTGTGTCTGTAGTGTATGTGTGTTGTTTGTGTCTGTAGTGTGTGTTTGTTCTGTAGTGTTTTGTGTCAGTAGTGGTGTTTTTGTCAGTAGTGTGTTTTTGTCAGTAGTGTGTGTTTGTCAGTAGTGTGTTTTTGTCAGTAGTGTGTTTGTGTCTGCAGTGTGTCTGTAGTGTGTTTGTGTCTGCAGTGTGTCTGTACTGTGTTTGTGTCTGTACTGTGTTTGTGTCTGCAGTGTGTCTGTACTGTGTTTTGTCTGTAGTGTTTGTGTCAGTAGTGTGTTTTTGTCAGTAGTGTGTGTTTGTGTCTGCAGTGTGTCTGTAGTGTTTGTGTCTAGTGTGTGTTTGTGTCTGTAGTGTGTGTTTGTCTGTAGTGTGTGTTTGTCTGCATTGTGTCTGTAGTGTTTGTGTCTGTGTCTGTAGTGTGTTTTGTGTCTGTAGTGTGTGTTTGTCTGCATTGTGTCTGTAGTGTTTGTGTCTGTGGTGTGTTTGTGTCTGTAGTGTGTGTTTGTCTGCATTGTGTCTGTAGTGTTTGTGTCTGTGGTGTGTTTGTGTCTGTAGTGTGTGTTTGTCTGCATTGTGTCTGTAGTGTTTGTGTCTGTAGTGTGTGTTTGTGTCTGTAGTGTGTGTTTGTCTGCATTGTGGCTGTAGTGTTTGTGTCTGTAGTGTGTGTTTGTGTCTGTAGTGTGTGTGTTTGTGTCTGTAGTGTGTTTGTGTCTGTAGTGTGTGTTTGTGTCTGTAGTATGTGTTTGTCTGCATTGTGTCTGTAGTGTGTGTTTGTGTCTGTAGTGTGTGTTTGTCTGCATTGTGTCTGTAGTGTTTGTGTCTGTAGTGTGTGTTTGTGTCTGTAGTGTGCCTTCGTGTCCATAGTGTGTCTGTAATGTGTGTTTGTGTCTGTAGTGTGTGTTTGTTCTGTAGTGTGTGTTTGTCTGCATTGTGTCTGTAGTGTTTGTGTCTGTAGTGTGTGTTTGTCTGCATTGTGTCTGTAGTGTTTGTGTCTGTAGTGTGTGTTTGTCTGCATTGTGTCTGTAGTGTTTGTGTCTGTAGTGTGTGTCTGTGTCTGTAGTGTGTGTTTGTCTGCATTGTGGCTGTAGTGTTTGTGGCTGTAGTGTGTGTTTGTGTCTGTAGTGTGTGTTGTGTCTGTAGTGTGTGTTTGTGTCTGTAGTGTGCCTTCGTGTCCATAGTGTGTCTGTAATGTGTGTTTGTGTCTGTACTGTGTGTTTGTCTGCATTGTGTCTATAGTGTTTGTGTCTGTACTGTGTGTTTGTCTGCATTGTGGCTGTAGTGTTTGTGTCTGTGGTGTGTGTTTGTGTCTGTACTGTGTGTTTGTCTGCATTGTGGCTGTAGTGTTTGTGTCTGTAGTGTGTGTTTGTGTCTGTAGTGTGTGTTTGTCTGCATTGTGGCTGTAGTGTTTGTGTCTGTAGTGTGTGTTTGTGTCTGTCTGTGTGTTTGTGTCTGTAGTGTGTGTTTGTGTCTGTGGTGTGTTTGTGTCTGTACTGTGTGTTTGTCTGCATTGTGGCTGTAGTGTTTGTGTCTGTAGTGTGTGTTTGTGTCTGTAGTGGTGTTTGTCTGCATTGTGGCTGTAGTGTTTGTGTCTGTAGTGTGTGTTTGTGTCTGTGGTGTGTGTTGTGTCTGTACTGTGTGTTTGTCTGCATTGTGGCTGTAGTGTTTGTGTGTCTGTAGTGTGTGTTTGTGTCTGTAGTGTGTGTTTGTCTGCATTGTGGCTGTAGTGTTTGTGTCTGTAGTGTGTGTTTGTCTGTGGTGTGTGTTTGTGTCTGTACTGTGTGTTTGTCTGCATTGTGGCTGTAGTGTTTGTGTCTGTACTGTGTGTTTGTCTGCATTGTGGCTGTAGTGTTTTGTGTCTGTAGTGTGTGTTTGGTCTGTGGTGTGTGTTTGTGTCTGTACTGTGTGTTTTGTCTGCATTGTGGCTGTAAGTGTTTGTGTCCTTTACTGTGTGTTTGTCTGCATTGTGGCTGTAGTGTTTGTGTCTGTACTGTGTGTTTGTCTGCATTGTGGCTGTATGTTTTGTGTCTGTGGGTGTGTTTGTGTCTGTAGTGTGTTTGTCTGCATTGTGGCTGTAGTGGTTTTGTGTCTGTAGTGTGTGTTTGTTCTGTGGTGTGTGTTTTGTGTCTCTGTGTGTTTGTCTGCATTGTGGCTGTAGTGTTTGTGTCTGTAGTTGGTGTTTGTGTCTGTAGTGTGTGTTTGTCTGCATTGTGGTGTAGTGTTTGTGTCTGTGGTGTGTGTGGTGTCTGTGGTGTGTGTTTGTGTCTGTACTGTGGTTTTGTCTGCATTGTGGCTGTAGTGTTTGTGTCCTGTACTGTGTGTTTGTCTGCATTGTGGCTGTAGTGTTTGGTGTCTGTAGTGTGTGTTTGTGGCTGTGGTGTGTGTTTGTGTCTGTACTGTGTGTTTGTCTGCATTGTGGCTGTAGTGTTGGTGGTCTGTACTGTGTGTTTTGTCTGCATTGTGGCTGAGTGTTTGTGTCTGTCCTGTGTGTTTTGTCTGCATTGTGGCTGTAGTGTTTGTGTCTGTAGTGTGTGTTTGTGTCTGTAGTGTGTGTTTGTGGCTGTAGTGTGTGTTTGTCTGCATTGTGGCTGTAGTGTTTGTGTCTGTAGTGTGTGTTTGTGTCTGTAGTGTGTTTGTGTCTGTAGGGTGTGTTTGTCTGCATTGTGGCTGTAGTGTTTGTGTCTGTACTGTGTGTTTGTCTGCATTGTTGCTGTAGTGTTTTGTGTCTGTAGTGTGTCTTTGTGTCTATAGTGTGTCTGTAGTGTGTCTTCGTGTCTATAGTGTGTCTGTAGTGTGTCTTCGTGTCTATAGTGTGTCTGTAGTGTGTGTTTGTGTCTGTAGTGCATCTATAGTGTGTGTTTGTGTCTGTGATGTGTGTTGTGAGTGTGTGTTTACCGTGCTCACTGCTGTTGTCTCCATTGTGTGAGCTGGATCGTCTGCCGCAGGCCGCAGGAGTGTCAGTGGAGTGAACGGATGCGGTGTCGTCCTCCCTCCAGAACACCTACACACATACACACACACACACACACACACACACACACACACACACACACACACACACACACACACACACACACACACACAGACAGACAGACAGACAGACAGACAGACAGTCACACACACACACAGAGACAGTCACTCACACACACACACAGAGAGACAGACAGGTAATAAGCGGCGTAATATATTACGGTTAAGTACAGTATAGCGGCGCATACCAGAGGCGTGCTGTAAGGAGTAATACAGAACACATGCTGCAAGAGCAAACAGATTGAAAACGCCACAGACTGCTGTATATAAACACACACGCACAAACATCTGCGCAGAAATTATAAGACAAACAAACACACACCCACAGACACGCACAGGACTCGTCTTGTTAGCTTTAACCGGCCGGATGGATGGATGGATACGGTGCTGGATGCCGATTGGTCAATTGAGCATTCAATACATGTGCTAAAATACATGATATGATAACAGCGATGACACGAAACACCTGCTCAGCTGGACAGTGTGTTTATATCAGTCTGTGATGCTAGAGGAGACCAACTATGAACATCTATGGGTTCAAATATTAAAGGAGGAATACAGCTTTCGTTTTTTGTTCAGTCAAAAGTATGATTTACATTAAATAACGGCATGTTTTACAGAAGACAGCTGCTATGATGTCCTTCAGTGTAACTGTAGTTTATACTAAAAGTTCGATCAGGCATATTTAAGAATCACAGATTAAGACATTTGTAAATAAAATATATTTAAATAATCCTTTAATCTATTATACATTTCAATAAGCACAGTCCGAGTAAATATGCTTAACTTTGACATAAATCTGTTGCGCTGAATGATGATGGAATATTTTACACCCATATTTTCTTTTCACAAACAATACTTAACACTTTTGAGTAGACAGCTAAATTGTGATTAAATATAAAACTAAACTAAATATATATAAAATAAATATTTACCATTTTTTTTAAAATAATTTGATTTGTGTCGCATTTAATTGACAATAGGCTTAAAGATTAATGTGTTAAATGGAGAAAGACTGGGACTAGTCACATTTTATTTATTTATTTATTTTTTATTTTTTAAATATTTCCCAAATGATGTTTAACAGAGCAAGTAAATTTTCACAGCATGTCTGATAATATTTTTTCTTCTTGTTTTATTTCGGCTAGGATAAAAGCAGTTTTACATTTTTTAAAGATCATTTTAAGGTCAAAATTATAAGCTATATTTTTTTACAGAACAAACCATCATTATACAATAACTTGCCTAATTACACTAACCTGCCTAGTTAACCTAATTAACCTAGTTAAGCCTTTAAATGTCACTTTAAGCTGTATAGAAGAGTCCTGAAAAATATCTAGTCAAATATTATAAAAAAAATATTAAACAAATTAAATTAAAATAAATCAGTTATTAAAACTATTATGTTTAGAAATGTGTTGAAAAAATCTTCTCTCATTTAAACAAAAATTGGGAAAAAACAAACAGGGGGCTAATAATTCTGACTTCAGACTTATATATATATATATATATATACACACACACACACACACACACACACACACACATACACACACACACTCACACACACACACACACAGTGTTGGGGGTACCGCATTTCTAAGTAACCAATAAAGTAAAGCGTTACTTTAAAAAAATAAGTAATATTATTTGAGTTACTTTTTTTATCATGTACTGTAACTTACTTTTAAGTTTAGTTAGTTCACTTTAAAAAATAAGTTGCTGAATTAAAATTAAAGTAGTCACAATAAATCACGCACTCAATGAAAGTACCAAACAAATTGCTTTAAACTTTCAATAGTCTGTAGATCAGCATCTATAGCTCTGGGGTCAGGAAGTTCTCAGATAACATTATCCTAATATATATATATATATATATATATATATATATATATATATATATATATATATATATATATATATTTTTTTTTTTTTTATAATGTGTTTTTTTAATGTGTTTTTTTTTAAATGAAAATGAAGGTGTAGGTTATACAGTGCGTTTTTAATTGCAGAACTCCTATATTAAAAAAAAAGAAAAGAAAAAAAAAACAAGTTCAGAAAAAGCTCAAACCTCAGCCAGGTAATAAACTGTAACGCAAAAGTAACTCAAAAGTATTGTTATGCATTACTTACCATAAAAAATAACTAAGTAAAGTAACTAGTTACTTTTTTTGTGAAGTAACTCAATATTGTAATGCATTACTTTCAAAAGTAACTACGCCCAAAAGTAACTTTTTATATATAAAATTATTTGTTATACAATATATACAGTCAAGGCCAAAATTATTCATATTCCTGGCAAATTCTGACTTAACGTTTTTGTTCAAATGTAAATAAAACATAAATAAAACGTCTTATCATCTTTTGGGAGAAGCCTGTGTGATTTCCCGTCAAAAGAAAAATTGCTGGTTGAATAAAATCAACTTTAAGTCAGAATTTGCCAGGGGTATGAATAATTCTGGCCTTGACTGTTTATAATATATATTTTTAGAAAAAAAATAAATGTAAAAAAAAGTAATTATTATTTAAATATTATATATAATTTATAATATATATATATATATATATATATATATATATATATATATATATATATATATATATATATATATATATATATATATATATATATATACACACACACACACACACACACACACAAAATTTTCCCTGCATGATCAGAACTTTAAATGTTTGAAAAATATATAACCATGTTCAAATGAATACAAATTGCTTATACTTTTATTGCTATTATTATTATTATTATTGCTATATTTGCTACTCTTTCTAATCATTTATCATAATATAGTGTGATATATCTTGCTCACCTCTTACTGAAATAAAAAATGGGAATTTTAGCTTGGACAAATATACATGATTTAACTCAAGAAGGTTTTAAACAAGGTATTTAACACCAACATTCAAAAGCACCACTGGAACAAAAAACATCCGAAAAAAATGCTGATCCACACAGATCCTTCATGTTGTGCCAACACAAATTGATTAAGTTAACTGAATTGTTGAGCAAATTTAAGTGTATTGAACATAACTCAATTAAGTTGTCCATCAAAACAAACTCAAGAATTGTGCTGCTTCAGCTCATTTTAAATAAGTAGTCTGAACAAGTTTCTAAAGTGACAACGTTCCCCTAAATGCATTCATTTATTTACATTTTAGTATTTTTTAATCTGTACCCAACTGCATATTTCATTTAGTTAAGAGATGTTTAGGGAAACTACATGCTTCAATGAAAAAAAAGTCATACTAACGCTGCCATGTCCAACTAAGCATATTTCTTTGTATAAATATGGAGATGTTTAAAGTGGAAGAAGGAGACAGTATCTTTCGGCGTGCATATAATAAATCAACATTTTCAGCCGGGGCAAACATAATCCTTAACTTCCAATACGCAATGATGCGACTCTCGAAACCACATCATTAAGAGAAATGCACTGCGAATCATTGTCATATGGAACTCATATGAAACAACAAACATAATGCAGTGGAAACAATGCTTGAGTGATTTGCATTAGGCATTCAGATACACACATCCACACACTTGGCAGTTAATGAACTCTCACGGACTATATTTAAAACACACACAAAAAATACCACTTACAAATTTGCTAAATATCACATAGAGAACATATAGAGAAAAAAAAAATGAAGGCATGGTCTGAATAAATCTTTGACTTTCGACAGCGGTGGTTTAGACAGGCAGTCTGTATTCTAAAAGGGTTGATTTATCCCAACTCAATTACATAATCTTATAAATGCATGTATTTTTTACTTCGAGATTTGTTCACACTGTAAATTTGAGCTCATTTTCGAGTGTAGTTATCTGAAAGGACGACATCTATCATTTGCATTATCTGTATATGATCTGTAATCATTTTGTTTGTGTAGTATTTAACTATGCATAAGACTGACACTGTAATGCGAAGGGGTTAAGTTTCGTTTAACCTCAAAAGAGCAAAAACGATGTATTGTAAAATGTCAGAAGAGTGATTATCGGCTGTTATTTAATATAGTGAGGATGGATAGTCTGTGGCCGTATTGTATCACATGAAACAGGAGTTTCAGGCCTCCCGACAAAAACAAACTCCGGCTAGTGTTTCAACTTTGCTGCTTCACTCCTGCATTCGAGCTGCTGACAAATATATTCAAGGTTGAAATTAACAGCTAAAAATATATTAATTTATTAGGGGAAAGTGTATATACGTTTGCTGCTTTTTGTTTGCAGTTAACTTTTTTTTTTAAGTATTATAATATTCCAAGTGATCTCTTCATTATTATAAGGTCAAAATGGTTAATATATTGCTAATTTTGTGCATTATGTCTTAAGTTATTATTATTTCAATGTAACTTTTTATATATTAGATTTGTACACTTTTTAAAGTACTGAATTATAATATTTAAAGTAATCTCTTCATTATTTTGAGGTCAAAATACATAATATCTAATGCATTTTTTGCATTATGTATTAAGTTTTTTTAATGTAAACTTTATTTATTAGATTTTTTTCTACATACCCGAAAACATTCTTGTCTCTATTTCTTACTTTTCTTTCTTTCTTTCTTTCTTTCTTTCTTTCTTTCTTTCTTTCTTTCTTTCTTAT